>JBBYHO010000013.1:1049974-1061469 GCA_038382025.1 Adansonia gregorii
TTGTAAATGCTGAAATCTGATCTTTAAACGGATTTACTGTCATTATTTAAGAGTTGTTGTGTTAATAATTAAATTAAAACTGATTTCAACATAAAAAAAACAATAATTTTTCTTTTGAATTTTCCTGAGTAATTGTAAAGTTTCTTGCCCAAGCTGCCAAGCATAAAGCATATGCTAGAATTTGAAAATCTTTTATATGTACATGCACACAATCTTTTGATATGCGTTTGATTTTTTTTTTTTTTATCGAGAAGGATGCAAAGGCATTCATTTGTCAATTTGATTCAGCTTGCCAAGGCCATTAGAACGAGCATAGACGATTTTGAGACAGGTCCTTCCGTGCAGCATTCCCCATATGCCGATCCAGATCGACGAACAAAGCCCGCACCATTACATTCGGTGCAGCTGAGATAAAAGCACAACATAAACATAGAATGCCGTACAACATAAAAAAGGTACTCAATCTGAACACAGAAAGAAAGGGTAAATTACATGTACATGAGGGGGAAGTAGGTCGGGAAGGCTGTTTAAAGCACAGCAACAATGGCTGCAACAGTAATTAGGTGGGTCGTGTACCATCAGCTGATACATCTCCAATTGCTGCAAATACTTTCAGAGACCTGTTCTGGTTCTTCTATCTCTTGTTCCTGGCAAAACTGTTGACCTAACGGGTGTTGCCATAGGTTACAGGAAGAGTGAGCGAGAGTGATTAACAGCTGACACTGGCGACTGTTTCAGACTTGTTGCATATAAGGTCTGCAAAGATGCAATAGCTAGCTAACATATACAATTGCTACGATAAATTATCAATCAAATTTCGTACACTCTGCATCACAGATTTTCTAGACAGAAGAAACCAGGTCCATGATTCCTACAGGAAAAATAAAAAAAGTAATCATAAAGGCACTTTATCTAACCTTCTAATTTGAGAATACTATGAAAATCAAAGAAAAAAATTGTACTCATAACATGCAAAGCTTATACGAGTAATGAAGATGTAAATGATGCGTTAACCTCGGAACAACTGTAATTGAAAAGTACTGACAATGCATATAGTTCTTGATTGCAGCGTTTGGTGTCCTTTCTCCAAGATAATCCCTAGCGATAAAATACCATACCTCATATCACTACTGATTTTGACCCTCAAAGAAGGCTGCATTTTCCCACCGGCCATCCAAATGAAGTGGAAGTCAATGTTTGTTTGGAAGGGATAAAAAATCTTGCACAAACAAGTACAGACTTTTATAGCCTTCATGTCGAAAGAAGGAAATAAAGGAAAACAAAGGTCAGTAACCCCCTCCCAATAATATCAGTGTGATTGGTAACGGTTGAATAAGGTAAAGATAGCATCCAAGATTCCAAGCTGTCCAACCAACAACTGCATTGGACTTTTACATGTGTCTCTATCCACACCTACATTAATGATAATGGCCCTATTGGTGCAATATCACATTTATGCTTAATAATGAATAATTGAATGGAAATTTAAAAATTATAGAATCCATCACATGGGTAAGTAATTCAAACAAAAGATAAAACCAGTAAAATAGACCAGTCTAGTGGTTACAGGTAGATTGGCTTTCAATCAAGTAAACCAAAAAGAAACAACATAAAAAACTCAATTGGAATTAAGAACTGCAAATAAACAACAAAATTCAGATAAGAAATACATGTAAGAAAAAAAAAGATGAACATGAATTATCTTGACAAAAGTTACTAATTGAACATTTTTAGGCCTAACGCCAATTTATATGCGAGAACAGTACCTCAGCAACCACTAAAGGAACATACCAAACACAAAACTTTCTCTTTCATCCACTTCTTCTTCTTCTTCTCCCTCATTGATGCACATTACGACTCATCAAAGCATCTTTCTCTTTGACAGAAACCAAACTCAAGCAATACTTCATTCCTTCCCCAAAAGTGTTGTTATTTACATCAAAGAAAAATCATACAATCTACAAACCTTACCTTCCTGAGGAAAACTGCAATTATTTATATCAGAATAAATGAAAAAAAGGTTAACCTAAAAATGAATAAAAGATACATTCAACCATCATTCAATCCTCGAAATCCCAGTCGCTATCCCTTCTAGATGACCTGCCAAACCCTGAACTTGATCTACTTCTTCTTATAAACCCAGAATCTGAACCTGAACGTGATGAACTCCTAAACCTCCCAAAAAAAGAAACAAAACTCCGAAAAACCCGTTGTAATCCTCTACTCTCTTGTGACCTTCTCCCACTAGGAGCCCATGAAATCCTTCTAGGAGCACCTGCATTATTAAACCCACCATCCATCTCAGTATACACTACTGGAAACTCCCTCTGCGCTGCTCTCCTTCCTCCAGTAAACCTCCCCACCGCAAATCCACCTCCTGGTAACCTCCATATGGTTAGGCCCACAGCTTCTTCATCTCTAAGAGCCTCGTTTTCCACTAAGTTATTTCCATTGTTTTCCGTTGGCAATTCATGGCGGCAAACAGGACAAGAGTTTCTAATAGAAAGCCAAGGTAAAATACAATCCGAATGGTAAATATGCTTACAAGGCATTTCCCGAGCTTCGGAATCGAGCTCAAAAGGCTCTTTACAAACTGCACAGTGAGATTCCATGCTTACATGGCTTCCTTCTATCCTAATCACTGGCATTGATTCAATTGCTGCTTTCGAAGCTGGTGGTTGCTCGAAATGGCCAACTCCATTTACTTCTAATTGAGATAACTGATCAAGAAGCCGATCAAAACCTGAACCCATTAAAAACTCTGACATACTAGCAGGTAAGGGACGAAGACCCGACCCAGACCCATCATCGTAATAAAGCTCAAAATTGCCGTTCCCTCTTTCAGGAACTACGCCGTCGGCTTCGGAGGTGCGTCCACGGAGGACGACGACGGGATTGAAAGGGGACCGATCGCCAGCGTTTCGTCGAGTACGGCGGAAATGAGGAGTGGCGGTGGGGCTTGGGCTGAGCGCTGGGCTCGGGGTGTCAGAGTACATAGCGGTGGCCGGGATACGATGGCGAGTGGGAGATCGAGAGGGTGTTTCAATTTCTTCGATGAATCCTCCGCCGCAGTCGGGGCAGCTAATCGAATCTTGGAGAGATCGGACCCGGATCCGGATGAACCGGTTGCACCTGTAGCACCAATAGGGCGATCTAATCGATTCCATCGGAAAGAAACCCTAAAAGATTTGAAAAAAATAAAATCAAAACTTGGAAAATTGAGAAATAAAAGAAAAGTAAAACCCTAGAATTTGAGAGAGCGAGCGAGCGAGAGAGAGAGAGAGAGAGAGAGTTTAAAGGTAGGAAGGGGAAGAACGAGAGAAATGATAAAAAGGAGAGGCGTGGAAGGCTTAACGGTGTATGCTTTTTATTACTTCTTTAACGGAATTTAGTTGCTTAATTGCTACTGCAGTTAACGGCGTTAGTGAAGTTGAAGGTGAAGCGGCAGCGGAAGGCATTGGGATTTGGATGGCGGTGCCAGCCGGGTAGGGGGACCCAGGGTATACCGGTTCAGGAATTTTTTCCGATCAGGTGAACCGGACAATGAATTGGATGCTATGGAGCTTTGTAGCCCAACTTGTAAGTACGTGGCAAAAAAACTTTTAATAATAAAACAAGCAAAAATTAATAAAATAAATATAATATGTATAAAATAATTAAATTATAATTAAAAATATAAATTTTATATAAATATAAAATATTTTAAATATATCATAATATGATATAATATATTTATATTAACATGTGTATGTGTATATATATATATATACACTTATTATCATAGTTATTTAGGTTAATTAACTTAAATTTGGATGGCTTCTTTTTGAATATTTAAGCGGTATTTATAAAAGTCAATTAATCGATATTTTTTTTCTATAAAAGAGAAAAATGCATAGAATTACATAAAATACATTGGGCCTTTAAGCCCAAACAGACATGGTCAATTTGGGCCGATGGTAGATCCAATCCAAATGTGCGGCTTAGGTCTTCAATCCAGAAATATCGATAGACGGTAGTGCGTTCCGCCACCCTGTAATCCAAAAAGAGAAATCTCGAATCGCAGGGAATTTTCGCTGAAATCCTCTGTTAAAAGGGAACTCCGATCCTTTCTCAAAAGTCTTTCTTAAATTTATCTGCAAGAAGAAAGAGGGCTTTGATTTTCTTAGCCTAATAAACTATGGCTAAAGACGGACCTAACTGGGAAGGATTGCTGAAATGGAGCATTGCTAACTCTGATGGAACTCGACCTGCTCGTAATTTAAGGTAAACCCAGCCATTTCTTTTTTTTTTTTTTAATGAACCATTTTTGCCCATCTTTAATTGATCACTAAGTGTTTTTTTTTTGGTATAGTGAGGAAGATAGAAGATGGTTTATGGAAGCAATGCAATCGCAGACCGTTGATGTGATTAAGCGAATGAAAGAGATAACTTTGGTTATGCAAACCCCAGAGCAAGTCTTGGAAGGTCAAGGAGTTACGGCTGCTGATATTGAAGGTACTATTGCAGAACCCCCAAGTTGTTTTCAAGCTTTCTTTTTATTTCTGGGTTTTAAGGGTAGCTTTGTTTTACATACTTACTTGATGGTGCCAGATATGCTGGATGAGTTACAAGAGCATGTTGAGTCTATTGACATGGCCAATGGTAATTTCATCTCTTTACACTTTTGAGATTATTACCTAGCTGTTCTTTCCCAAATGTTTTCTTTTTCATTTGGCTGCTTAGAATTTTATTATTGACGGCAATAAGATAAGTACTTCTTGAGGATGCTACTAATGATGGAATTGGTATTTTTCAATTACATAAACTTTTTGCATCATATACCTTTTATTTTTCTGGCCCTGGTACCGTTCCTGCAAGAATAAGTTTTGTTTGTGTGACGGCTGCAGGAAAAATGTCCCCCCTCCTTTTATCCTTGCATTTTTTAAAACTGATCACACTTACACGGTCTTTGAGCAATTGTGGCAGATCTACACTCCATTGGTGGTTTGGTGCCTCTCCTTGGTTATCTAAAGAATTCGCATGCCAACATTCGAGCAAAAGCTGCAGAAGTCGTATCCACTATTGTACAGAATAATCCCCAGAGTCAACGGTTGGTTATGGAAGCAAATGGCTTAGAGCCTCTCCTTTCCAATTTTACATCTGACTCTGACTTAACTGTTCGAACCAAAGCACTTAGTGCAATATCTTGTGAGTACAATTATTGTTTTACGGTATACTTCTTATTGTTATTAATACTGATATTGTCAGTTGAACATGCTTGTACTGAATCTTGGATATATTTGACTTGGTGTATCATTTTTCTTTGGATTTCAGCTTTGATCCGTCACAACAAACCTGGTATTGCAGCATTTCGACTTGCAAATGGCTATGCAGGCTTGAGGGATGCTTTGGGATCTGAGAGTGTAAGATTTCAAAGGTAATCTTAGGATCAGTCTTTGTAGTCCAAATATGCATTGTCATTTTGTTGGTAATTGTTCTCAGGGGTTCATTCTAAAGATGTTTCCAATGTAAAAATAAATTAATTTTAGGTAATCAAATAGTTTCCTAGCATTCAATGTTCACGTGTGTTTTCTTTTTCTGTAGTTAGTTCCCTACTTTGGTTTTCTTAATTGTCTTTTTCTTCCAGGAAAGCCTTGAACTTGATTCAATACCTACTGCATGAAAATCATTCAGATTGCAATGTTATAACTGAGCTGGGATTTCCCCGTGTAATGTTGCATCTTGCCTCAAGCGAGGATGCAGAAGTAAGAGAAGCTGCTCTCCGCGGCCTCCTTGAGCTTGCTCGGGACAAGACAGGTGAGAATAATGGTGGTTTAGGTGTAGAAGATGAGAAGCTGAAGCAACTTCTTGAAGAACGAATTAAAGGTATCAGCTTGATGTCTCCTGAAGACCTTGGAGCTGCTAGGGAGGAGCGGCAGCTCGTGGACTCCCTTTGGAGTACGTGTTATAAGGAGCCTTCTTCCCTTAGAGAGAAAGGACTTTTAGCACTTCCTGGTGAAGATGCCCCTCCACCTGATGTTGCCAGCAAGCATTTCGAGCCTCCCCTCAGAGGTTGGGCCGCAGATCATACTGGCAATTCAAAGTCCATTGTGAAAAAGCAAGAGACTCCTCTATTATTAGGACCAAGCGCCGCAACTGATGGAGCCAATATTCAAGCTACCTCAAGTCAAGAAACCGAAGCTGAAGCTGAAGGGAAGCCTTAGGCTAGTTGTAATGCCCTGGTAAAATTAGCTCTAGAATTTCTTTGTTTTCGTATGTTTTCAATCTGTTTTTCTTTTAATCCCTTTTGGTTATTGTTATCATATATCTTGAGTATAACCTCTGGGTATCTCTTTTCCACTGGTTCTTTGGAAAAGTTATTAGAGGGATGTAAAATACTTTGGCACTTGTTGTGTGTTTGCTAAAATAAACATCCGTTGCGCATTAAGTTGGTGGATTTATGTTTGTTTGTTTGTTCAATCAAAGCATGGGAGAGCTTGGAAATGGTATTCTAATATTTTGCAAGAAAATCATGGAGTTATGCCCCTCTTTATTATGATACTGATACTCTGAACAACAACAGTAGTGAAAAACCAGCTATGAATAGATGGAGAGAAATGAACTGAGACTGAGCAACAAAGTTTCTTCTTTATGCTTAAGCCACTGTATCAATCTTTGCCATCTCGGTGTATGCCTTGCATTCCATTTTTCTCTTCATGGAGCTCCTCAAATATTCCCCATATTTCACTCTCTTATATAACTTCTGTGAACTCTGGGAGTTTATCATGTTATCTAGAGGCTCAATCTCTACTTCATCGTGCGGGAACAGGAATGATGCATACGAGATCCTTGCCTTATCATAATTTGCAACGGCTGTGTGTTCAACACTCTTGTACTCGCCATTACTCCATATCTGACAAAGTAAATGACTCAATCATCAGCTCAAATATTATTTTGTTATACAGTATTCAGAACCTGTCCTATTTACCTCAACAACATTGCCGACGTTCACTACCAGAGCATCTGGGATTGGATTAACCGGTACCCACTCGTTGTTATGGCGAATTTGTAATCCACACACATCTTCCTGCATAAGTACTGTTATAGTGCTAGTGTCTGAATGTGGACTAACGCCTAGTACTTGGTCAGGTTTGGAGCAAGGAGGGTAGTAGTTCACTCGGTAGCCTTGCACCAATTGTTTGTGCAGTCCAAGCAGAGCTTCCTTTTCCATTCCCATAATAAGAGAAAACGATTGCAAGAGCTCTATTGCTACTTTTCGTATTGCATTTGAATATTCTTCTATGATTTCCCTATATGAAAAGTATATTTCAGTTAACATGGAGCAACTAGCAAGTATAGGAGTATGCAAAAATAAATGCAAAGTACTATGATTTGGCCAGATCATCTGAATGCATATTGGAGCCGTTTTGGTGACATTGGCCAAAACTTGAGCTTCCTATAATGTGAAGGGTGAACCACAAGAATCAGTGCATCTGACCAATCCAGTATCTGCTCTTCCGAAACGACGTATGCATGACCGTGCCCTTGTATGTCATTTGAGGGCATTGCATACTTGTTTTTCTCTTCTAGTGGAAGCTCAAAAAACTGAGCTGCAGCATCCTTCATTCTCTGCAACACTTCCTTTGCAACTCCATGATTTACGACCTGCAAGGGATCTATTAATTGTTACTCTAAATGACACATAGATAAATTTTATTCTGCAGATTCTTTCTTAAACAGTGTAAGTACCTGGAATAAACCCCATTCTTGGCAAGCCAGATCTAGCTTGCTTAGTGCCTCGTCGTTCCCCATTAACAGCAACGACAAATCAATGACAGGAACAAGTGAAGAAAGATGAGACATATCAGTATCTTTTGGTCTATCTTCGAGGCCTCTGACATGTCTTTCTGGAACCAGCAGAGGGTCCTTCCTCACCAACTCTTGAACATTAGGCACTGGAATCGATGGCACATAAGTGGGTGCCTCTTCATTGTCTGTATATGTTTCATTTGAACCCATTGTTTCCTGTGTTTGAACTTCAAACAGTAGTGGAAACAACGTCAGATGTTCTCCCTATATATAGCATACTGCTTAAGTTATCCCTTGCTAGGATTTTAGCTGTTAGCTGTAGCGGATATTACCCTCCTCTGAAAGAAAGATTCCTAATTAGATAATAGCAACTGGAAATTTGGTCTCATTGTTTTGGAACTTAGATGGGATACTAGTTTGCTAGGGATTTCTGTCCTATGCATTTGGATTCCTTTGATAAAACGAAAACTTTCACCTTCATTATATCTGGAATTCTCGGTATTGGACAAAAATTCTACGAATTCAGTAGTTTACATCAGTTGTTATGTAGGATTTGGCTTCTTTTCGACTTTTTTTTTGGACGGCAGATGAGAATTATTCATTGTATTTAGATTAATCTATGGAGTTACCTTTCAGATGTGTTGTTTTCAGTCAGACGCAAGCTACATTCCAACCGGTTGATCCAAGAAAAACATTGTTTCAGATTATGTTACTTGAATTTGGACAGAAATATTAGATACGAGTCTGAATCCGATAAAAGTATATTTAATTTTTTTTTTAATTTATCTTATTTGAAGGATTCTTGAAAAATTATCTCTTCATACCTATGTTTAAATATGTCAGATATAAATATTTAAAATATAACTCTTCTCCTAGATTACGAACCGGAAAGCTGGTTTTTGAACAGAAATTTGTTTATATATATATATATATGTATGTATATATACATATTTGTATATAGTTCTTGTGGTTGGGACAATAACTGAACCATCACTTAACCATGGTTAGGTATCTAGGTGAATAGAGCAGGGTTCATTTCAAATACCCCCAATCTATTTGTTCAACAAAAATACTTCATAATTCTATCAAATAATAATTATAAGACGAGGGAAAAACTTTTTATCCAAGTTTGAACTAAGAATTACCGATAAATTTGAAACCTTGGTAATTGCATTGACTTTACATGTAGGTCTTTCACTCTTTCCAACATTTTTTTTGGGACAGATTTATCATATAAATGCCATCGGTTATGTTATTCTATTGTGCTTGTGGAAGTAAAAAACTATGCACCTTATCTTTTGTTATTTAAATTCAAAGATTAGTTTCGTATGTGAATGTGTATTCGATTTAAGTATATTTAAATTTTATTTTAAAGTTTTTTTTTAAGGTTTAAAAGATTATATCTTTATAGAGGACACATAGCACTATTAAGATCAAGGCCAATAAAATTAATGGAGCAAGATACATTTCAAAACATAGAGGAAACTGATTTTTCCATCTTTTTCTTTACTGACAGATCTTCCTATATAACCCTAACAGTTGACTCATAAAGAGGAAGGGCAGAAACTAACTGATCATTTGGTTTTTGAACTATAAGTACTGGTAAAAATCATAAAAAACAATCTAATGGTAGTGGCATTGACTTTTTAACACTGCAATGGCACCAACCTTGATATATATATATATATATATATATATATTGCCATTTTGCTCATTTAGGAGGGCAGAAAGTGATAACGTAACGTGAAGCCCTGCATTTGTTAAGGCTGCTAGAGTCATCAAAGGCATAGCTGTAAGCCTTTGGGCAGATAGCCTTGAAGAGATGTGCGAAAAGCGTTGGCTTGCAGGTTTTTGGATTTGCAAACTCCCCAGTGCAACAATATTTAGCTGATTGCATGGCCAAGCAGGCACTCTTACATCCCACCACCTTGGATCCTTTCTTGACTTCCAATGCCGATGGGCAGCAAACATTCAAATCAACTTCACATGATGCAACTCCACAACCGATTCCACCGCCAACTGGTTTCATTGAAACCGGCAAATTAAAGCCATCAACCAAACTAACATCATAGAAATGCAATGGTGAAGAAGATGACCCGAGGGTCATTTCGATAACGGTTGCAGGCGGTGCACCTCCTGTTCCTTGGCACTGAAGCATTCCAGAGCAGTCACCAGTTTCACAAGAACCTTTCCCATTACTGTCAAAGGTACAACCTTGCCTGCCCCATATCCTCCCTGACCACTTCTGTGGAACGTCGAGAACTACTTCTTCGCCACTACCAAGATGGAAACCACCATTTTTAGGAGTGGTCTGACCTGCACTACCAAGTATACCAGGCCAAATGCTTTCCTTGCAGTTGTTCACAAGTATGATTTGCTCCCCATCTGCCAAAACAAACCCAAACCCTTAAAAGTATAAAATTTACATACAAGAACAATCAAATAAGCAAATATCATTGTACCAAGTACCTGAAATTGAGGAAAGTGCTAAAATATATAGGAAGAAAGCAAAGAAGATCGAAGAAGTTGGCATTGCCAAGCTTTTGAATTCGATCAAGAAGAATTTGCCTATTTGTACTGAGCTCCCTGTGCGTGAGGCTTCCAGATAGTGAGCCGCAGTGATATATAGCATCGGACAACGACCAGCTTTTAAACTTGAATGGTTAATAAGAAAAGGAAATCTCAACAGTTCCATCCCCAGCCGTCCTTCGCTTTCTTTTTCAACTCTCCCCTCTTTTTCACTTTGATGATAATGTCGCATATATCCATTGCTTCAAATCAGGGGTTTCTAATAAATTTACTTCTTTAAGATCAGAGCATTGCTAGCCTGAACATGCATAAAGTTATCTAAAACAACAAAGGTTGAGGTTTGAGACTATTCCAATGTCCAAACACTGATAAAAGAACACCTGCAAAGAGCAATTAAAATACCCAGAAATAATATTATAACTACAATTAAAGAGAAAAGTGCAACGGAATTCTGGAGATATAATTATGCCTGTTGCTTTCTTAATCGTGTAGTGTAAGATTTTCTTTTCTTTTTTTTTTGGTTTTGTTTTTCACTTTTGTCTCAAAAGATAGCATATCAAACCCAAATAACCAAGTTTGTTTCAGTGCTTGTGATTGATAATAATGTTTGATTTAGCTAAACAGGAAAGGCATCAGGCTCTGCTGTTACGGGAGGGACAGCAACCTTTATGACTTCATAGGAATAGTAAGCTTGTCGTTCGATAAGCAAATTTAAATAATTTTTTTATTTGTTAAATAGTAATTCAAATTAAAAAAAAAAGTTTTATTTGAAATTTAACTTTAGCTAAATCATATAAATAATCCAATCCTAACTATTAAAATCTAAACCATCATTCATAAGAAGGATTCATACCAATAATGCCAATAATATTTCCCTTAACATTAAACTACTTTGTCTAATATACTATAGTAGTAGAGACAATCATGCATTGGCAATCTGCAAATGAATTACTACTCTATATACAAAACTAGAATCATTAATATAAAATTTCTCTTTCATTGGACATAAAACTTTTAAAGAATTATAAAAGTTAAACTTAAATCTAACTGACCCATAAATTTTTATTTATTTTAATAAAAAAATATCTTTAAAAAATTTATATTTAATTCAAATTAATTCATTCATAAATTCAATGAATTTAAATTCAAATTTCTAAGTTTTTTTCAACCATTTTCTT
>JBBYHO010000013.1:1068939-1079039 GCA_038382025.1 Adansonia gregorii
TCTAAATTATCAGGTCAAGCAAAATTTCAGGGGATTATTAGGGAAATGCCTAAACTTAACCAATTAACCATCAAGGCCAAACCTGGTACCATTTCAAGATACCTTACAGAAATCATTTGGTTATAAGCTATGGTTTTGATAATAAAATCAGACGAGATTAACTTGGTTTTGCTTATGCACCTTATAATTACTGCCAACTTCCAAGCATTCATCAACATTTAGAACTTCATTAATTCTTAGTAGAAGAGACCATATATATATATATATATCATTTCAATACTAGTCAATGAATATCTCGAATATACTGGTCAGGAAATTACATTCAGCCAAGAAGATTTCGAAAAAAGATCAATGTCTTACATTCCAGGTGATTACTAGTTAAAGTCTCTCCTGTTGCAAACATTACAAAAGTGGCATATAAAAATGCAAATCCTGAAGTTCACATCTGTTTGAAAAACTCAGTTTACCCTGATATATATTGGAATCAACGGCGTACATTATTCTTAGTTACTGCAATTCATATGATGAAAAACTGAATCCTGATCTTCCTTCATTAGTGGATTTCAGCTCAAGCTTCTGAAAAGGACTGCAAGTTCGAGCACAACTTAGTCAAGCAATTGAAAACAAAAGACAATGGAGAGTAGGTAAGAGAGTTGAACATAGTGATTGGAAGGCAAAGTAGTGTAGTATAATCTAGTCTGTTGAATATCCTGATTTGCAACCAAAAGAGATCAAGCATTTGTCATAGTTATAGGTTGCTTTATTATTTGGTGACTTAGAAAAGAGTTAAGAGTGATTAAATAATCAACAAAAATATGGAATACCACTAAGAAATACAGAAACCTGCTATTAGGATCGTAATAGAAGCCATTGATAGAACCATCGTTACAAGAGAAGCAAACATAGTAAAATCCAGCTATGGTTAGGCCACAATCTGTTCCAACATTTACAAAGTATTTCTCTTTCCATCTCTGAACCAGAAAAAATAAATGAAAAAAAAAGTTACTAGTTATCCATGTATAAGGAATTCTTCAAATTAATGAAAATAAATGGGATTAAATTACCATAAATATATATGGATAATTACTCAGGTCCAAAGATTTCCCCCCATCAACCTCTACTTGACTCTGAAAAGAAAAAGTGCCAGCTAAGTGAGGATAGTTTTGCATATAGGGAAGATGTTCTAACTCCTTACCAAGAGTGGTGAAAAAGATGGAAACTTTGTCCAATGCCTCCTATCATCCTCTGGCCTGTTAAAAAGATTTAGAGACCTTGTTAAAAGGGGGAAATGAATTAAGTCAATTGTACCCAACTTTCCACGGGAAGAATTGCGTATCATCAATTTTAAGCCAAAAGGCTCCATTGTCAAAAGAAAAAATAAAAAGAAAGAAACAGAGAAAGAAACATACGTTGCTTCCCACTTGCCAGTATAGAAAGTATAATTCTTTGCATCAACAATCTCCCCTTCCCAAAAGGTTACCACCTGAGAAACATAAAAAGGTAAAACACAAATGGTGCAATATCAAAAGTTCCGCAGTTTGACTAGATTTCCCATATTTTGCTGGAGTCAACAAGGACGCATTTAGGAAACAACTGCAGAAGTGATAACAACCGCTTACAATCTGAAAAGAAAAATGCATAATATCTCTTTATTACCACATGACATATCTTGTAGGCTTTGTATTAAAGTAAAACCATATGTGTTAATATCTCTTATCTATATCATAATGATAACTGATTAATACGAAAGGTCAAGAAAGTGAGAGTTTTGGCAGTTAAATCCATGAAAAACTAGAAAAGATGTATGAAGGAATATAATCAGCCAAATTAGATGACAATGTCCATGTTAAAGTTAAAATCTTTAAGCTATGGTTGGTAGAGATTCATCAAACATTGTAAAATCAAACGAGCAATACACAATGAAACTTAAGAGGATGCCTCCTCAGACAAACATTTCAAAACCTATCCCAAAGGTTAAAGCATTCCACTTACTGGTGTATCGGCCATAGGAACATTTAGAGCTTCCATAGTCCCACAAAGATACCCATGTTCGAGGTCACATCCTTGTATTCGAACATTAACCCTCCAAGCTTCCTCTTTGTGTAAACTAGAGACATTTTGAGTACCAGAAAATGTCTGCAAACAAAATTATGCTGTCATACAAATAAAATCAAAAAGTTTCGCTCAATAGTTAGCAACAAGATTCTCCGGTAAACTACCCCAAACCCACTAAACATTAAAACAACAACAACAACAGTTCAGAATTTAAAATCAAACACCTATAACACAGAATTATAAATGGGTTCATAAGGGTATTAAGGAATACAATTAAAAATCCAAAAATCCCAAGAAACAAGAAAGGGAGAAAATTTTCACTGACCTGTCCAACGCTCAGAAGGCTACAAGCTGGGGGTGAAGTATCTCCTGAATTTGTACCTTCATAGTTGAAAAAATATATCAGAAAAAAAAATGGCAAAAAGATAGAAACAGTAACAAACTAAATCAGATTCACACTGTAAAAAAAAAAAAAAAAAGAATCCGAAAAAGGGGTTTTTAAAGAAAAAGGAAAATACCTGAAACTTGAGAAGGTGCAGAGCTCTCCGCGACTCTCACTGGCATTATTTTGGATTTTCGTTGAGTTTATTAATATTCGGAAATCAAATCGATCATCATCAGATTGAAGCTAAAGTTTATAAAGATCCCAGTAGAAAACAGTTTTATCCGTTTATCCGATAATTCGCTCAAATCCGACCCGCCCAAAATTTTTTTATTCCAACTTGATTTTTCCCTTTTGTTTTTTTCGGTTGTCTTTCGGTTGTCCATGGTCCAAATTAGGTTTTTGCTTTGATGATTGAAATCCAAAGATTACTACTTTTCTATAGGGGGAAAAATAAAATTTAATAAGGTAAAAAGAGTAAATTTATGACAATATTGAAACTTAATCATAATATGATATTTAATCAAAATGGATTCTAATTAGATAACTGAAAATGAAGTTAAAATTATGAAACACCGCATAGTGGGAGGGAAGTCTTCTAGTAACTTAGCAACTTGCCAGACTAGATTAATTGAAGATTTCATTGTCCTGGAATTTGGCATGTATGAATGATTTGAATGTTAACGTTTCTAAGCTTGATTGAACCACTACTGAAACAAACATTCAACGTTGAATTGTACACAAAAGGAGGGGGAAAGGGAAATTAGAATCTTTTTTTCTCAATCACATCCGAGTTAATTGCAAGAGAAAATAACATGAAAAGCGCTGTCAAAATCAAATATAAGGCTAAACATTAACTACCCATTTATTTACCGAGAAAGAGATGGAACTGTGTGATTTATTGTGACAAATAAAATGAGTATTAAATACGTTGCACGCTATAACGTATTTTTGCTGTTTGAGAAAAGCACAAAATAAAAATGAAATGGCAGTGAATATTTTGATGCATATTCCAAACACAAGCAATGCTTTTGTAGTCGTTAGTTATCTCAGAATTCACCATGACGTGATCTTCTTTTTACTAATGAAATGCTCAGAACAATTACAGAGTTTCTCAATCAAATGCTTCCTTACAGCTTGATGAAAGATATATTTTTCTTTTGTCTTCTTAATAGTTATTACTCAATAGCATAAAACAACTATTTGTATTTAATGAAATTTATAAAAACCAAGCAACCAAGTCTGGAGCCCTGGTCCATTATCTCTTACAGGGATTGACAAAGCCCTTCGCTTGGAAACTTGATGTCAGTGGCTCTCAAGAATTTGTCTTTTGAGAATTGCGTGGGAAAACTGGCATTGAATTTTCTCTTAAGGTTTATCTTTTCAAGTAAAAGAAAAATAGATATTAAATTGAATTTTCTGCCTCAAATTTTAAACTTACCAAGTCAATTTAGAATTTTGTTTTCTGCTATAGTAAGGGGTCAACTGTTCTGTGGTGAGAGATTCTATGAACTTTCGTACTGATCTGAATCTCAAGCACCATTGCATGATGGAGAAATAAATGGAAGGCAAAGAAAAACAAAGACAAAGAGAAGGAGAAACAAAGCGTGCAGACGCTGGCCATGTGTTTCACTTTCATATTGGCAATTCTGCTAACTCTTCTGATAAGTTTCGCAGCCGAAGATAAAGTTGATTTCATCTACAATGGATTCCGATCGGATAATCTAAGTCTTGATGGCATCGCGGAAATCACTTCCAACGGACTCCTAAAGCTCACTAATCAGACCAAGCAACAACAAGGTCATGCTTTCTACCCTCGCGTTGTAAACTTCAAGAACTCAACCAACGGTTCAGTTTCATCCTTCTCTACCACCTTTGTCTTCGCTATTGTTTCTGAATATCCAACTCTCGGCGGTCATGGAATTGCCTTTGTGATTGCACCCACAAGGGGCCTTCCTTTTGCTTTTCCAACCCTGTATCTCGGACTCTTTAATGGGTCGAACAATGGCGATGTTACAAACCATGTTGTTGCTGTAGAACTCGATGCGATACAAAATCAGGAGTTTGCTGACATCAAGGACAATCACGTTGGAATTGATATTAATGGGTTAAAGTCCGATGCATTTTTTCCAGCTGGATATTATGAGGATGGTAGCCGTCAGTTTAAAAATCTGACTCTGATCAGTGGGCAAAAGATGCAAGTGTGGGTCGAATATCATGATCCAGAAAAGAGAATGGATGTTACTTTAGCTCCAATTAATGTTCCTAAACCCGAGACTCCGCTTTTATCTTTGCATCGTGATCTTTCTTCAATTGTTAGCGATGAGATGTATGTTGGTTTTTCATCGTCAACTGGTTCTGTTCCTACTACTCATTATGTTTTAGGTTGGAGCTTTAATATTAATGGTCAGGCACAAGAGCTTACCCTATCTCAAATTCCCAAGCTTCCTCGGTTCGGACCAAAGAAAAGATCGAGACTTTTGACAATTGGGTTGCCTTCGATTTTAGCGAGTCTGATTTTGGCAGTAGTTTCAGGTGTTGTTTATTTCATAAGGTGGAAGAGGAAGTTTGCTGAAGTTGTTGAAGATTGGGAGCTTGAGTATGGGCCTCATAGGTTAAATTTAAAGATCTATATATTGCTACAAAAGGATTCAAAGATAAGGAGCTATTGGGTGCTGGCGGATTTGGTAGAGTCTACAGAGGGGTTCTACCAAGCGGTAAACTTGAGGTTGCAGTGAAAAGAGTCTCACATGAATCGAGGCAGGGGATGAAGGAATTCGTAGCAGAAATTGTGAGTATTGGTCGTCTCCGTCACCGGAATTTAGTTCAACTATTGGGATATTGTCGGCGTAAAGGTGAGCTACTTTTGGTCTATGACTGCATGCCTAATGGAAGTCTTGATAAGTCTCTGCATGACCAGCCAAAGGTCACCCTTAGTTGGGGACAAAGATTCAGAATCATCAAAGGTGTAGCATCGGGATTGTTTTATTTACACGAAGAATGGGAGCAGGTTGTGGTTCACAGAGATATTAAGGCAAGCAATGTTTTGCTAGATGGTGAATTAAATGGAAGATTGGGAAATTTTGGGCTCGCTAGACTATATGATCATGGAACTGATCCACAAACAACTCATGTTGTGGGCACTCTTGGTTATCTGGCTCCAGAGCATATTCGAACTGGGAAACCCACGCCATGCACCGATGTTTTTGCTTTTGGGGTATTTTTGCTTGAAGTTGCATGTGGAAGAAGACCAATATCACGATCTCCAACCGGAGACGTCATCTTGGTTGACTGGGTGTATTCTTATTGGTACAAAGGTGATATTCTTGGGGCAAAGGATCCAAATTTGGGTACAGATTATGTAGCAGAGGAAGTTGAGCTGGTCTTAAAACTTGGGTTAATCTGCTCCCACTCAGAGCCTGAAGCAAGGCCAACGATGCGCCATATTGTTCAGTTTTTAGAAGGAGATATTCCTTTTCCAGAAGTATCATCACTTCTTCTCTCTTCCATTGGCCTAACATTTGCCCATCGAGAAGGCTTCGATAGTTTTGCCATGTCCTATACATCTTCAGTTTACAAGGGATCCTCCCAGTCATCTTCTATTCCAGCGTCTCTACCTTAGGAAGGTCGATCATTGACCGTATACTTTTTCTTTAATAAAATTTTAATGCAATGCTTTATACAAATGTTACCTAGTAGACAGTGAACGTTACAGTCGTTTAGGTTATTATGCTACTTATTCCCTGAATCTGATATTTGTGTTTTTGTATCTTTGTGGGTGTTGCTATTTCAACCTACCCTAAAACACTCTTCCAACATTCTGCAATTGTGAAAGTGAATCCAACCTCCGTCAACTTAATTTGGAGCATAGCATACGTAGAGTTGTCCAAAATGTCTCCTGGGGAGCTACTCTTCAGCAACATAATGCCATAAAATCCCATTAATCTTTTTTATTAAAGAAAATCAGTAGAAATTTATTAGCGAGGGGAAACACGTATGACAGACAGCAGCAAGCAAGTTTCTAAGCAGGAAATCAAAAAGAATACATATAAAGATCCGCGAACGCAACTAATAACTTAAAGGTTGGTTTCAAAAGATAAAACAATATGTTCAAAATTTTCAAAGCAAATGCTTAATTTTGAGTTCTATTAACTTCAGATTTTACGAGATTAACAGTAATTTCGTTTAACCTTTCCTTTAGAATGCAATTGTCAGCCATCTATCTGTGTTTTTAGTTTTTCAAATGCAATATGTACTGTTTTCAACTTCCATGAAACTTTTTCTATGAATTTTGAGCCCAATTCGTGATTGAGGAGTAAGTATATGGTAGTTGAACAGAACTGAATAACTATATATACGTGTGTGTGTGTGTATATACACACACATATATACTATTTTTTTTAAAACATGCAGATGCAACTGAATTATTTAAAATATAAATATTATAAATTATTATAATGAATTTTATTAATAAATTTTTAATTAATTAATTAATTTGATGTAATAATTTTAAAATATATAATCGATTAATTATTTATAAGTTAATTTTTTTGTAATATAATATTTTTTAATATAAACATATTATTTCAATTAGATATTATAAAGTTAAAATTTATAAAAATATATAATTTTTATACTTAATAATAAGTTATAAAAATTTTTACAATTATAATTATAAAATTTATTGTTATTTTCAAATATTTGTTACCATATTAATAATTATTTGTTATCATTCACTATTATTTTAATCATTATATTTTTTACTCATTTATTATAAATTATTTATTACTATGTTACAAAATATTTTTACTATTAATCGGCTATTATTATCTTATCATTTACTACTGTATTTTACATCATATAGCAAAATTGGATGCACACTAAAATCATATATAGTTTCTTGCTTTTCAGCAACATTAATTTATAAAATAAGTAACTTCAAAATGCATTATTATTTTTTTGTCTTTATCTATAATTTAGTAACTATGATGTAATTTGTTAATAATTTTTATAAAAATTAGCAAATTTCAATAACTTAATATTACTAAAATAGTAACTTTAGAATTACGAAATATCATAGGTATAAAGCTTTTTTTAAATAACTTGGTTTGTTTTTCCTTTTTAGTAACATTTATTTAAATATTTAACTCAACCAACGGTTCAGTTTCATGCTTCTCTACTACCATTGTCTTCGGTTTAGCTTCTTAATGCCCAACTCTCAGAGGTCATGGACTGGCCTTTGTAATCGCAATCACCAGGGGCCTCCCTGGAGC
Organism: Adansonia gregorii; assembly: GCA_038382025.1. Taxonomy (NCBI): domain Eukaryota; kingdom Viridiplantae; phylum Streptophyta; class Magnoliopsida; order Malvales; family Malvaceae; genus Adansonia; species Adansonia gregorii. Next base: position 1,076,650 of record JBBYHO010000013.1, read on the forward strand.
TCTTCCAAGCCAGTAACTCAGACTCTTCGATGGGCCCAACAATGGCAATGGTAGTAACCATGTTGTTGCTGTAGAACTCGATACAATAGAAGTTAAAGATACTTTTGACATCGATGACAATCATGTTGGGATAAATATTAACGAGTTGAAGTCTGAGGCGTCTTCTCCAGCCAGATATTATGATATAGGCATCCGTCAGCTTAAAAACCCGACTCTGATTAGTGGGCAACGGATGCAAGTTTGGGTCAAATATAATGGTCCAGAGAAGAAAGTGGGTGTTACATTAGCTCCATTTAATGTTCCTAAACCCAAGACTCCAAGTTTATCTTTGCATCGTGATCTTTCTTCAACTGTTAACAATGAGACGTATGTTGGTTTTTCATCATCAATTGGTACTTCTATTCTCACACCATCCCATTATATTTTGGGTTGGAGCTTTAAGATTAATGGTCAAGCGCAAGAGCTTGCCCTATCTCAACCTCTGTTTCACATCTTCTCATAGCCTGAAGGTTAGTTCCAACAGATAAAACAATATGTTTAAAATTCCGACGTAAAAGCTCTCGAATTCTATTCACTTCGAATTTTATAAGAATAATGGTAATTTCGTTATCTCCTTTTTTTTAATAATGTAATTGTCAATTATCTATGTGTTTTTATCTTTTACAAATGCAATACGTTAATCCAAATCAATTTAATACTTTATAAAATAGTTAATCCAAAAAAGCTATTATTGCAAGTTGTCAAGTAAAACCATGTGCTCTTGAGAATATTTTTCCATAACCATATTGTTTCACATATGTTTAGTATTTTCAATTGTTGTGAAAATGTAAGGAAAATTCATTTGTACCAATAAACAGGGGGTGGATATAAGAGAAATTAGATTGTTGGGCCAATCCAGAGTGGAAAATCTAGCTTCATGGTAATGCAATTAGCACTGGTAGACTCAGACCCTGCTCCAGTCCTTCTTGATACAAATACAAATGATGACTACTGGTCCTAAGCATTTTTGTTTTCAAGTTAAGAATTTGGGCCTTTGGCAGACTCATGGAAGCTAACAATGACATTGAACTCTGGGGGAAAAGAGCCCAATGACAAGAATTAAAGATATTTCCATTAATCAACTGACCTCCAAAGCGTCGCTCGGCTTGGAAGCCCAAAACTAGATAGATTTACAGGCTGAAGGCTCACACTTTTGCATTAAAAGTCTCCACACAAATCAGATTAACGTGCACTCTAAAAAATTTTAAAATTTATATTCATATTTATTTTTATTTTTATCTTGTTTATAGATTTAAATTATTATTAAAAATTATTATTTATATATTTTATAATTAATTTTAAATAAAAATATTATTTTAATTAAAAATTATTATATCAAATTGACCCGAAGTAATAAAATCAAAGCTTTGTCAGATCTATCAACCTTTGGACAAATTTATTTTAAACAATTGTCTAATTTAAATCTTGAATTTTATAAGACTTGACATTAACGAGCCGGCCATAGTAACTGCCGAATTCCATGCCGGCCATGTCAAGGAGTTACTTGGAGCCCTCTCCGAGAGGCAAAGCCCAAGATTGAAAAATTGATAAAATCAATCAGGAAGTGGACATTTAAACCAGTTCGACCTTTCCTAACTCACCAAAAAGAGTGTTGCTGTGAGAGAAAATATAAGAACTGTCACAATCAAAGAAAGGCTAAACATAACTGCCCATTGATTTACCGAGAAACCGATGGAACTGATGATTCATTATGACAAATAAAATGAGTATTTTCCGGAAAACTCAAAATAAAATAAAATAAAATGTAGATCATTAAATACGTTACCATGCTGTAATGTACTTTTGCTGTCTGAGAAAATGCAAAAATGAAAAAAAAATATTTTGACGCATGTTCCGAACCTAAGCAATGGTTTTGTAATCTTTCATTATCTCGGAATTCACCACGACATGATTTCTCTTTTGCTAATTAATTAAATACTCAGAGCAATTGTTAAAATGGACCATCCCTAAGTGATATCGTTCTTAACAATTGGTAAACAAGGAACATGTTCTAACCATAAAAACTCAAAGCAAGTTTTAAAATTTAAATATTTTCGATTTTATTATAAAAATTAGATATAAATATACATTTGATATATTTAATTTTTTATATTTATTTAAAAAAATTTTAAAATTTATATTTTTATATTCACATTCAAAAATATATTAAACATAAATAATTAAAAAATTGAAAAACGGAAGCCTGAACTATTATCCACGGCGGCGTTGATGTCAGTGGGTCTCAAACTCTCAAACGTCTTTGACAATTGCGTGGGGAAACTGGCATTGAACTTACGGTGGTCCCTCATGTCCCCAATCTATTTTAGTGTGCGACAGACGGCAACTTAATA
>JBBYHO010000013.1:1079139-1148440 GCA_038382025.1 Adansonia gregorii
ATGATTGCTTTGTGATGATTATATGCATTCATATTTTCAAAATGTTTCCAAATGAAATTAAAGGTAATGTTCCTCATCGGTATCTCTCTAATGCCCAAAGTAGAACATTCCATTTTCAAAGTAAAATCTAGAGGTCATTTTCATCGAAAATTTTTATGTTCCCCATCTCTCCGAGGCGTATGTGAGATTAAATCTTTTTCATCAAAGCCTGGATCATTTCTATAAGATTCATGCATTCAAAGAGGGTTATATCAAAATAGTCACAATTAAGATCGAAAGAATCAAAATTGAGATAAGACATAGCTAGTAAGGTGCAAATTTCGAGCGTCGCGAAGAGGTTCATACCTCATCGCGTGTAACCAACCCCTGAACCCAAACGGTAAATCTTTGCATTATGTAGACCACGAGATTGATGTTTTGAGTTTCATAACTCAAAATATAGGTTTCAATGGGCATCCGATCATGACTAGCGCGAAATGATTGGTGGCGACTCCAAGCGTTGGCCATTTTGTAATGGTCATATGAGACCAATAAGATGAGTGATTTGTCTTATGGTTCCCTTCATTGAATAATAAGTCAAGAATTTGTACATTCTCATTCTCATCACATCGCCAAAGAATAATCTTAGTCGAGAAAACATTTTCCAAGTAAGAAAAATATTTTAAGTCATATGTACTTTTAGATCCATGAGGATCCACCCTGGGGTACATTGCGACACTCATAAATTTAATGAATCTTAGACATAATTACTCATAAATTTAATGATTATTAAAAAATTTCAACTTTACTACTTAACTGATGTTGTTTTTTTTACATTTGATGAAGTTTTTTTATAGAACATTATATATATTGATGAATATTTAATATATAAAATTTATTCAATATCATTTATTTCATATTTGAGAATATTTTATATATATAAATTAAAAAAATTCAAACTCCAATAAACCCAAAATGGTAAACCGAAATACACTGGTACCGTTATGTACCTGTACCAGAATAAAAATGGTACGCCCACTAGTACAGTACTGACTACCTTACTTTTGACCAAACCCTTTGACCTTAAAACAAAAAATTTCTATTATTTCCAAATTAGCCCTTAAACATTGCGAAATTGCAAAATGAGCCCTAAAGTGTGAAAAAAACCTAAAACATGATATGAAATGCACAAAATCAGTTTCCCAGTCATCCACGAAGCTTTCAGCCAAACCCTTTAACCATAAAACAAAAATTTTCTATTATTTTCAAACTAGTCGCTAAACTTTATGAAATTACAAAATAACCCCTGCATGATGAAATACCATAAAACACTACAACAAATCATCAAACCAGCAAAAATTAACATAAAAATCATAACAAGAACATACATGAGGGTTTGGCCAAGCACTTTTGGCCATGAAACATAAATTTCCAATTTTTGCAATTTAGCCCTTAAACTTTCTAAAATTGCAAAATAGCTCTTAAAATATAAAAATTCATAAAATATGTTTGAAAATGCCTAAAACACTTTTTCCATGGTGCTAGGAAGTTTCGACCATCAAGAATGATATATATAAAAAATTAAAAAGTTTTACAACTTAATCCCAAAATTTCTTAATATTGCAAAACAGTATAAAAATCATAAAATCAACACAAAAGTAAGTATAAAATCATCACCAAAAATGGCTATTAAATTCAGCGAAGTGAAAAAAGCAAACTATCTTTAAATATTTTCTCAACACAAAATCATAAAAACAACCATGAATAAATATCATCAACTCAAATACAAAAATAAAATCATAAAAAATATATATGAATATGTAAAATCAGCATAATAAGATGAAAATATTAAGAATAACAATGCAAACATAAACACATATATATAACACAACTAACATTTCATAATCAACAACAATATTTCATAAAAAAAATCAAGCTTTAACTAAAAAATTAGATATAACAACAATTACATAGAAAATTGTTCATTGTCAACATGTTAGCCTTTCTACATGGTTGAAAATCCATGAGCTTAACATGATTTTGGCCCATAAAAAAGAAGAAAAATGAAGGGAATAAGCAAAAATTACAAGATTTCTACATGAAATTACCTCGAAAAGCTTGAAAACTTAAAACCCATGAGAAATTTTAAGAAAAAATAGCTAAATTTGGCCATGGAAATCCTTAGTAATTTATGAAACTTCTCTCATGGTTTTTCAAGATGGAAGAATTGGCCAAGAAGGTGGTGGTGGACTCTTTTTGCTATAGCCTTCCTAGAGTTTTCTAGGGAACTCTTTTTAAAAATTTTTTATTACCTTTTGATTTATTTTTTTGTTTGATTTAATTTATGTTTTTTTTCTTTAATTCTATGATGTCATCCATGACATCATCAAAGTCTAGAGAATTTTGAAAGATATTTGTATAATCCGTAAAATTATACCGTAAAAGTTAATTACAAAGACTAAATTGTAAAAATTAAAAACTATGTATTTACAACAAAATTTTATTTGATCAATTTAATTTAATCTAATGATAAAAATGATTTTTATGCACAACAAAAAAATTAAAAATAGCGAACTCATAAAATTTTACGAGAAAAACCTTTACCAAAAAAAATTATTATATGTAAAAAATAGTAAAATTCGTAAAATAAACTGAATTTTGAAAAACTAATTTAAGGTGAATTAAATAACAATATTTAAAGAATTTTAAAAATTATTAACTCAAAAAAATCCCATAAGAAAAATTTACGGAGTAAAAAATATCTATATTTTAGTAACAAAAGAAATATAAAAGTCATAAAATAAATTAAATTTTCAAAACTGATTCACTGTGAATTAAATAATAATATTTTAATAATTTTTAAAATTACAAGCTAGGAAAAATCCTCTTCAAAAAAAATTATGGAGTAAAATGCTGTGCATCTCAAAAATAGGAAAAATTCTAAAAATGCAAAATTCCTAAAATGAAATGAATTTCTTAAAACTGATTTAGTATCAATCAAAAAGAATATTTAAAGAATTTAAAAAAATTATAAATTCAAGAAATCCAACCGAAAAGTTTATGGAGTGAAAAACTTCGTTGTTTGGAAACAGGGAAAATTTTAAAAGAAAATACAAAACTTATAAAATAAAATAAATTTTTTAAAACTGATTTAATATGATTTAGACAATAATATTTAAAGAATTTTAGAAATTATAAATTCAAAAAAAATTTCGAAAGAATTTACAAAATAGAAAATTTCATATCTAAAACTAAGGAAAATCTTAAAATTTGTACCAAATAAATGAAATTTTAAAAATTGATTTTATGGCGCTTAAATGTGAATATTTAAAGAATTTTAAAATTAAAACTTTGGAAAATTTCATCAAAAATTTTCCAGATAACAAAAAGTTCGTATTCTGAAACCAATAAAATTTTTAAAAAATACATTGAAACTTATATGAAATGAACTAAATAAAGCATATTATTCAAAATATTAATTTACAAAATGGTAAAGATGAAAATCTAAAATTTAAAATTGAAAATAATTTTATCTGAAAAAATTTCATGAGTATAATACTCGTGGTATTGTGAAAAATTCAAAATTAATTACTAGAATAGGCAAATTGATATCTTGTGGTATAAAATGCCAATATGAATTTTTTGAATATTTTTTATTTTTCAAAGTGAGTGTTGGCATAAATACTACATTGATATCAATAAAAATATACGACAATCAATCTCCCCAAATTTATGAAAAATTCTAAAAAAATTCCTATAAATGAAAATTTTGATCGCGATAATATCTGCAAAAGTAGATTTTCAAAATTTTGGTAAGAAAATATTAAAAATATTTTTTCGTAAATCTTTATCATGTATATCGAAAATTAGAAATCAAAGTATGACTCTTTTGTCACGTGAACTTATGATTATTTAAATTATGAGTAAAAAGGTTTTAAAAATGTCTTATTCATCTGAAAAAGATTGTTATCAATGAGGATGGTCATTAAGTTCTCGATCTCAGATATTCAAGATTATTGAAAAAGACACCCGGACAAAATTAGGTGTCTACAATTGCGTTTCCAATGGTACTTTGGTTTGCCACTAGAAACCTTCAAATAGTGTGATGCTATCATTTGCTTTTGTTGAGCTTGACAAAAATCACTAGGATTTTCCTAAACCATCTATTAGGGTCAGTTGAATGACTCAGAACGCATTCAATAATTTTCCCTATGAAGCTTCGTGTCACAACACAGGTGCCGTTAGGCTTGAATCAAGACTCCAAACACTCTTGAAAATTAATTTTCATCTCCTATTTAAATTATCAGGTTTTAATTCCAAGATCTAATTTTTCCTCAAAATATATCAAAATTTTAATTTTCAAAATTCATTTAAAATCTCTTTTTGAGGGGATATTTTAACTTTTTTTAGGGAATACTCTAACTTTACTTTTTTAAGGAAATTCTCTAACCCTATTTTTTATGGGGATACTCTAACCTCACTTTTCCAAAATGCATAAAAATTTAAGTTTTCTCTTCTTTAGGCATCTTTGTACCTTTATCCAATTTTCATGCCTAAGATGACCGTAGAAACCAAATATGTCTCAAAATTGTCAATTTGGTTATACTTCGATAACCCAGATCAATTACAAGATACATCCGAACTATTTCTCCTTTTCTATGTCTTTGTATATTAATTCGTAATACAACTTTTATTATATTCTTTTATGCCTAACTAACGCATTCCCTTTTTCCATAATGATTTTGCATCTATGATTTTAAATCAAATTTCCTAAAATCCGATGCAATATTTTACATCAATATCCCTCTAGTGCTCGACATAGAGTATCCTTTTCTAAATCAATTTGGATCTTACTTTATCGAATTCTCTATGTTTCTCCTCTCTTTTGGGTTGTATAGAATTATATTAATTAAATCTTTATCATAAAAACTTGGATTTAATATTTAAAAATCTCAATTTATAAGAAGGGGATTACACGTAAATAATGATCCAATGTAGAAAACCAAAGGAAAACTGAGACTTAGATAATTTATAGCTAGATGGTACCAATTTTCGATATCGTAGGGGTGCTAATCCTTCTCCTTGCATAGCTGACTCCCATACCCTTTTAAAAAAAACTCTAGTACGTAGTTTGTAAAATTATTATTTCAAGTTTCATAACTTGGAGTCACCATTTTAATAAGTATTCGGTCATACCTAGCCCAAAATGATTGGTGGTGACTCTAAGTCTTGGCCATTTAGTAATGGCCATGTAAAACCAGTTGGATAAGTGATTCATCTGACAATCCCCCCTTTGACCTTCACTCCATTATACCTAACTTAAATCTCAATGAAAGGATGACCTAAGGGGGAGCTCTTTCCTTTTTACCTTCTCTTTTTTGTTTTTAAGTCGTAGTACATCGTCACATGAGGAAAGGCATGTCGTAATAGATTGGCAACTCTACTAGGACAAGTTTAGAGAGTCAAGCCTGCAACTAGCTAAATTTTATCAAGTTCTCAAGTTTTGTCGATTTTAGTCATTATTTATTTGTAATCCCCTTGTTTCATTTTCTTTGCACATGCATTCATTTTCCATCACTTTCTGTGTTTTTTGATTCTCATGATTGCTAGGGTTCTTGTCTACTTGAAAAATGAATATGACAGTTCTATTATAATGGTAATAAGGAGTAAAATGAAAGGTTTGGTTGTTTCCCTAACACACATCTTGCACTCACATCTGCATTAGACACTCGATCATACATTTTTTGGAGAAAGAATTGTACCTTTATTACGTGGAAGGAAGCTACTTGTCCTCTGTGGTATCTCTTCTTTACCCATGGGCTAATAATATGTTAAAGTACCTATGCTCAAGTGGTATTCTTTTTTTTAGTATGGGCATAGCAAAATACATCCACCCGAATTAAACTCATTTCGCTAAGCCTATGATGGGCCTAGGATTAAGGTGCTCGTTATCCTTATTGGACGGAGGAGCGATTTGGTAAACCTTTAAAATCAACCTAACCTGATATAGTCAGCCATAAGATCCAGCTCATGTCTAGCCATATCGAGGTGCTATTAGATTTGGCTTGAAGGATAAAACACTTAAGGAAACACTTATTACCTTTTACTCTTCTTTATCATTTCCTAGTTGGGTAGGTGATGATGAATGAATATAAACCGATGCCTTCTTCCTTGTCCTAGATCATTCATCCATTGTAATACTATTGAGGCATGCTGTTATTCAGTCTAACTGATGGCAAATGCCTTTTTTTCCTTTCATAAGAGATAACATTCAAGTGTTGCAACTTAGCATTCCTTTTAAGGCTCCATATAGCCTCTCAAGGAACAAAACTTACTTCAGTAAGTCATTACGTTGCCCAACCTATGGCTTAATGCTTGCTAAATACTAGATGATGATAAGTGAACATCATTGGCTAGATCATTGGTAATCTCTTAAGAGCATCATGCCATCTTATTACGGATAAACCTAAATCGAATATGCCATCATGTTGTCTGACCAAAAACTTGACATTAGCCAACTATTGGACAATAATAAGTAGAGTGTCACTCTGTCAAGTGTTAATTTCCACCCCGATGAGACATCATAGGGGCAATTTCAACCTTGATACATTATTATGCTATCCACACTAATTTAGATTATGGTGAGCAAGCAACACCACCTATGGCATTCTATGTTCCCCCCAAGGCATCTTAATGCCTATTATCGGGGTGATTTTTGTTATTTATTCTCGTTGATTTTTTTCTTTTATTTTTACAAAATATTTCTTCATCTTTCACTGCAATATTGTCTCTCATGTTTATGTCATGTGTATCAATTTTTTCATCAAACATTTAAAGAAAATTGATTCAAGGTAATGGTGAATAAACATCATAATGCCTAGGCTTAAGGCATAATTCATCTATTCACATGGATTCTCTTCCCCTTCAAGAACCATACTACCATGGTAGGTATAGTAAGGATGCAACATGGTGCAATTCACATGTTACGAATGTCACTTTTAATGCTATTTGCAATCTTGAAGATAGATTTCCATCACAACTTTCTCATGTTTGTATCATTTTCTTACCTACCTAGCATCCTTGTTTCATTCACTTTTATAAATGCATGCATACACCTTTCCATGACACTTTGCATAACACTCATACCATTCTAGGTTTTACATGTGTAGATAATCATCTTTGACATGTCATATCTTCTGTCCTTATTCATCATTCTCAATATGTTCTTGCATTAATCATTACATAACACTAAAACCATATATTATTTGCATCCAAAAAGGTGTCACATAAAGGATCAGTAAGAAACAAGAGTCGGTACTTTGGAAGGCATCCAAGAGGAATTAAAGCATGATTTTTAAGAATTAAAAAAATAGTTTACAAAACTAGCGGGAATAGTTAGACTTTTTTAACACTGAAAAAGATTCCACTGAAAGGGTGTCATCATCTGTAAATGGCAAAGTGGGTCAAAATGAGGCAAATCTATCAAAAATGCATGTTAGCACCTTGACAGGAATTGTTTGAGGGATCAGTCAAGATATGCAAGAAATGAAGAGGCAACTTTTGGAACAGAGATGGATGATCTCAAACCTTGATAAACTTAAGACAAATTACCCCTATAAGTAACCATCACTTTTGCCTATCTCAAGGATAAATGTGTAATTTTCCAAACCTAAGATGAACCACGTAGAGCATTCTGGTTCCACACTCTAGCCAATATTTGATGTCTACCATCATGGCCCCATGTCATAGGGTGATTCACTTTTTAACCAAGGATGCATTTTCCATCACCTCTCATCCATTCTTTGGTGCCAATATCAAGAAATCTATGAACAAAGAAAAGTAGATGTAGTCAGCAATGATAGCCAGTTGTAAGTCAAATTAGATTGGTGCCTTAAACCCAGTCTCTCCACTTTTAAGCCAAATGGTTCACCTAGCTTAAGGTGCTATCACATCAAATCCTTACTCTTACCCACAAGCATGTTTCCCAATGCAAAGCTTAGTGCCCATGACTTAAATCAAGCTTTTCTTGCAACCAAAGGGACTAGGGAATAATCGAAAAAGATAGCAAAGTAGCCGAGATAGGACTTCCATAAAGCTGATCCCATATTATAAATAGAGTTACTTCCCTAACTCATTCAGAATCAGTTGATTTCACTAATTTACTCTAAGCCTATGAAGTAGCAATACCCAAAGGGCCATAACAACACCTTACTTGCAGCTACCATATTAGGTTACGGGGCTTTAAAGAGAAAGGTATAGTAATTGATTAAAGTGGGGTAGCTACATCTTGATTGATTGAGAGAGTGAAACGGGATGTGTAAAGCTAGGGAAATGAAGGCATTCCAATTTTGCATACTTCATATGAAAAGCTTTTATCTTTGAATTGTCATTTTCATGAGATTAACATGTTTGAACTTTGAATTATATATTTAATGAAAGCATGGTATTTAAAGTCTCGAGCATATTATTGATTGCTTGTATTCTTCATCTCTTTTGCAAGGTTTTCTGTGCATAAAACTAGCTAATCAAAAATCTAAAACTTCAAGAAATCAATTTTTGGTGCCATTAACCATACCCACATAGCTACACCAGAACCATCAAACAGACAAAAGCCCCAACTTAGGCTAAAAGCAATTAGAACCAATTCTTTAAAATTTCTATACTTCTATAGAAATTAAACAAATGTAGTATTCCTCTAAGAATCTTATCAATTGTAATTTGACATGCATCGAGATTGTATTAGAAACATCCACCTTTTTCTCAACAGACTAAAACCTAAGTCACCAAGCCATATCGAGAAAGCTTATTAAGGCCATAAAACCAAACTGCTCTATCTCCCTACCAAAAGCTTGGGACCGTATCTTTCCCCTTCTATTCTAACACTTACAAACCATTTGACAAAAGCCTTTCTTATGGCACATCTTAGCACCATCATAGCCCCTTTTCCCTAGTTCTCCCCTATCATTTTGATACCTTAGGACTAAAATTTCTCATCAATGCAAACCCTTAAGGATCGAATACAAAATATCTAATAGCCTAAACCTTGACATACCAAATTTTTCATCAGTGGTAAACCAAAATGGGGCATGACTAAGCATGTAAAGTGAAAAGAAGAATTAAAGCATGTATTTGAACAAAAAAAAAAGAGAAAAGTGGCAATTGAATGCAATCATCATGTGATTAAAAGGTTTAAAATGTCTACAAAGGAACTTTCTCTAAGAAATGTCTCTTAATTCACATAGTCATGTTTAAGATAATGAATGGCCATATTTCATCATCCTTTCATAAGTTAGAAAATTTCTCTGCTTGTTTTCCCTTTTAAGCCTAACAAATTCATTCTTTAACACTTTGATCAAGGATCACCTTTCATATTTAAGGGCAAAAAAATTTTTTTTCTAAAGGACATAGGGGCATATATTCCACTCTATAATTGTGAAATTGCCCAACATCAAAAGGCAAGTATGAAATGTGTCAAGTTTCCAAAATCCAATATTCCTTTCATAAAAAAAAAAGAAAAAAAGTAAAACATAAGATGAAGGAAAAAGGAAAGCAGAAGCAAAAAGAAAAAGCAAGAAATAAGAGACAAAATATTAAGAAATAAGGACTTCAAAAACTAAAAACGATGGATGCCTCATGAAAAGAAATAATCCTTGACCAATCACCCTTAAACACTAAATTTATGACTTTATACCCTTTTTCAAAACTATCAAACCTCGACCTACATTACAGTCCTCAAAAAGTCCATTCTAATTAGTTATGGAAATATGAACTGATGAATCCACTCTTCGACGAATTGTTCTTTTGAGCCTTCTTAAAAAGCATAATGATGCAATCAATCAAAAAAAGAAATAAAAATATAAAAAGATTAAAGCTCTAAGGTGAAAACCAAAAGAGCAGGTAGTTTAAAGAAATAAAGAATTTTCATTACCAAAGTCTTAACAAGGAAACCATCATTCCAAAAAAAAAATCTAAAAACCCTAGAAATCCAAAGAAATCTAAAGACCTCTAAAAGTCTTTAAACATCCTGAGAGTATCATCTTCAGAGGGATCAACTCTTAAGACAACACTCTTCATTTTCCCAAATTAACCTTATAACCTTAAACTTGCCATGGCCAATCCTAGTATTGTTCAAAGTATCAACTGTAGAAGGCTTAAAAGAATCTCAAGTCTATTTCATTTTCAAAGAATTCATGTTCCATAAGAACTGGCCCATTCGTGAGCCTAGAAGAACAAGGATCTATTTCACTTATCTTAAAACCTTCTTGAACTGATCGAAGCCTCTCCATTTTGACAAGAAAGACCCAGTTGCCATTTAGGAAATCTCCTAACCATAGATCATTAGTCTTCAAGAGACTTGGATATCATGCTAACTCAAGAGTTTTCCTTAAATAAAAATTCTAAAAAAAAAAAGACAAAGGCCTTTCTAATCATAGGGTAAAGCCGAAATTAGAATGCCTCTTAATTTGAAGATAAAAACAATAAAAAAAGCTTAAAGTAGATTAAAAAGAAAACTATCCATAGTCCCAACCTTATACCTTTTGTGGACATGCATGACATCGTATATCTACCTAATCATCACTCTTATGCATCTTTTACCTATGCTCGAGCATCATTCATCAAGACACATTTCATTTCAAGCATAGTCGCATTATCACCAACTATATCATTTGCATAATGGCTAGTCTTTGTGTCTATACTTATGGGTATCTATACCATTATACATCTATAATTACCTGCATCGTCACCTATGTGGATCCACGATTACAAGCATTCATCTTTATCCATGTACATCCATACTCACAAACCTTTACACTCACGTGCACTCATACTCGCGAGCATCATTCATGTGCACTTTCATTCATAAGCATTTATACTCACATGCATTCTTAATTATCGAAAACCTCACCCATGTGCATTCTTATTCACAAGCACTAGCACTCATATGCATTCTCGCCTACATGTGCCTTTATGTGCATTCTTATTCTCTACATTTGCACTCATGTGCATTCACTTTCATGTATTTGCACTCATGTGCATTCTCCTTCATATCCATTCATATTCATGAGTAGTGGCACTCATATGCGTCTTCATTCATAGACATCCGCACTCATATGCATCTTATCTATTTCTATTAGCACTCACGTGTATTTCTATCAACATGCTTTTGCACTTGTTTGCATCTGTGTTCTTGCACATTTGTATTCATGAACATTTGCCACATTACGTCACATGCATGTGCATCTTGCCAAGTGCATAGGCATCTTACTATCAACTCATTCATGACACCTTATAAGATGACATTTGTCCCTAGGCATGACACTATGGCATACATCACATTTCTTTTCTTAAAAACATCGATAAAAAATCTCTAAAAGCCTCTCTTGAGAATATTTCAAAAAAAACATTTTCACTAATGTATCATAGTCCACAAAGAATTAGGCACTTATTATGAAAGCCTAATGTAGTTGGCCAAGTCGCAAGCCTAGCAAAGTTAGCCCATATAAAAAACAAAGCCCAATGTAACTGGCCATATGCTAAGCCTAATAAAGTTAGCACATATCAAAAGTCAAAACCTAATGTAGCTGGCCATGTTATAAGCCTAATAAAGTCAGCCCATATCAAAAGTCAAAACCCAATGAAGCTAGCTATGTTGTAAGCCTAACAAAGTTGGCATAATCTAAATGTCAAAGCCAAAATATAGCTAGCTATGCCATAAGCATAGTAATGTTGGCCTATATCAAGAGTCAAGCCTAATGTAGCTGGCCAAAGCAAAAGCTAAAACCCAATGTAGCTAGCTATGTTGTAAACCTAATAAAGTTGGCACAGTCTAAATGTCAAAGCCAAAATATAGCTAGCTACGTCATAAGCCTAGTAATGTTGCCCTATATCAAGAGTCAAGCAGTAGCTGGCCATGTCGTATGCTTAGTAAAGTTTGCACAGTTCATAAAACTTATCAAAATTTCTTTTTTAATTAGAAGCATAACCAAACTCACCCTACAAACCTCCCCTATATTAAAAACATGATAAAAAATGTCCTTTAATATACCTTAGCCAAAAGGTAAAGCTAGATTAACAATCCTTTACCCTACCGTCAGAAGATGTTCTTATCAATCAGTTTGGGCTATTAAATGCACCCCTTTAGTCATACAAGAACCAACTCACCAAGTCTATTAACAACCTTGACGAATAAACCCTAATACAAGCTAATCAGACTTAAAAACCTTTTTATGCATCATAGGTCACCTTAACATTCAAAAATGACCTCAACCATTTAGAAAAAACTTTTTAAACATTGAGGGTAAAGTTGGTAAAACTTAGAACAAAAGACACTCAATGAAACTCAAAGAGAGAAGGTAATTCAAAACTTTAAAACTTTAAAGCCAATTGCCAAATTAAATATCTAAATCATCATATTTGCATCATCCAAGCATGCATCTACATTGTTATGCATAAAACATGAAACTACTTTCCACTTTTCATGTACAGATGCTTGCCTTCAAAAGTCCTAAGCAAAGTTAGAACTATAAATATTGACTATTGTCTCTAAAAACCCTCAAATCGTAGGTAATCTATTTAAACTCAACCTATCTCAATCCACAAAGAGTTAAACCCTTACCAACCTCTATCCACACCTTACCTACCTTAATCCATAAAGAGTTGGATGCCTACCTACATTGGTCCACAAAGAGCTGGATCTCTAGCTACCTCAGTCCATAAGGAGTGGACACCAACCTACCTCAGTCCATAAAGAGATGGACACCTACCTACTTCAATCCTCAAAGTGCTAGATGCTTACCTACCTTAGTCCATAAAGAGCTAGATGCTTGTCTACCTCAATCCATAAAAAGCTAGATGCTTACCTATATCAATTCATAAAAAGCTGGATGCTTACCTACCTTAATCTACAAAGAGCTAGACACCTACCCATCTTAATCCATAAAAAGCTTGACACTTATCCACTTCAGTCCATAAAAGAGTGGACACTTACCTACCTTAATCCATAAAGAGCTGAATGCTTACCTACCTCATTCTATAAAGGGTTGGATGCCTATTGAGTCAGTCCACAAAAAGTTGGATGCCTAAAAACCTTAGTCCATAAAGAGCTAGACACATACCAACCTTAGTCCATAAAAAGTTAGACACTTATCAAGTCAAACCCACATTAGTTGGTGCATGCCTATAGTGCTAAACCTAGGAAAATACAAGCCTAATAGAGAGGTTAAACCCTATAAAGCTTATCAAAAGTTTTTTTATCAATCAAAATTGCTACCAACATGTTGAGCCTATCTTAATGTAGTAATGCTTGGATTTTTATTTTTCTGTAGGAACTCAAAAGGCAATGTTACACCTTAGTCAAAATAATAGTTATTTGCATTTGCCCTGTTCTAGATACTGAGCAAAAAAGATGCAGTTATAGATACCTTATTTTGTTTGAGCCAATATTCAAGGTATTAGAATTCATCATCTGAAACACCATTAAGGTTATTTAGAGAAGCATAGGTAAATTTTTACCATCCTCGATCAGGATATAGGATTCAAAAAGTTAAAGGTAAAGAAAATCTAGATTTTTATGTATGTCTCGATACAAGGGTATGAGGTATCGATACAAGGTTCCATGTCATTCAAATTCTAAAATCTTACTGGTTGTATAATACCAAAGGGCATGGTATCGATACTTGAAAAATGGTATTGATACCAAGGGTGTTTGTATTGATACAGAGCTACATCATAGCTCAAATCAATACTTTTTGGCCAACAAGTATTGATATAAGATGTGCATTTATGATACAACAAGTTTGGTATCGATACAGGCTTGCTATTATCGGTACACCATCCTTTGTATCAATTCTAAATTCAAAGTATTGACACATTCTGGGTTTTTAGCTCAATGTATTGATAGAAAAGATCAATTTATCAATACACAAGGCTATTTTTGGCCTAATTCAAGATATTTTTCTTCTTTTGTACCGTGACTTCAAAGCTCGACTTGGCCTTAAAAATCATCCAATATCAGATATAAATTTGTACAAATCATATGGATTAATTTGTGGGCTTGCAACAATGAATTAACACATTTGGGAAAGTTCTATTAAGCTTGGCATGAGGGTATTTAATGACAAAATCTGATTTGATAAATGTCAACACCTAATTTTGTCCAAGCCCCTTCCCTGACAATCCAAAAATATCCAAGACCTAGAACTTAGCGACTACCTAGTGGGGGGTAGGCTTCCTTTAGGTGGATTGAACATTTTCAAAATATTTTTAGTCCTGCTTAGGTGCAAATGCATATGATAGAAAAGTGTCATTTCGAACGCAAATCTTGGATAGAAAAACAAATATCATGGTAAAATAATTAGCTTTTAACTTTATTCTTTTAAAATTTTGAAATTTATTTTTGCATATGTTGTTACAGTCAAATTTCCCGCTTTTAGGTATATGTTTTAAAATTTTTTTATAAATTTGGATAGTTAACCATCATATATTTTTATCAATATCTGTATGGCATTTATGTCGATGCTTACCTCAAAAAAACATAAATATTCAAGGAAAAATCTATATTGGCATTTTATACCATAAAGTGTCAAGTTTTTAAATTTATTTATTAAATTTGAATTTTTCATAATACCGCAAGTGTCATGCTTATAAATTTTTTCTGATAAAAATTGTTCCAAATTCTAGATTTTCATCTTTATTACTTTTATAAATTACTATTTTAACTAATTCGTTGAATTTTTTAATTCACTTTTATAAAATTTGAATATATTTTCAGAATTTTCTCATTTCCAAAATATAAAGCTTTCTATTCCATAAATTTTTCGGTAAGATTTTTTTTAGTTTATAATTTTTAAAATTCTTCAAATACTTTCATTAAATTCATATTATTTTAGTTTTCAAAACTCTAATATATTTTATGAGTTTTTCATTTTTCTTTAAAATACTAATTTACTTCTTTAAAGATTTTTTGCGTATAATTTTACAAGTTTGGAATTCTTAGTTGGTTTTTTTAGAACGTAAAATTTCTAAAAAAATATTTTTTTGAATTTTTATATTGAAATTTTATTAATTTTATTATTTTTTTCATTTCCTGAGCTTTAAAACCCGTTAATTTTTCTAATGGGTCTGATCAGCCTATTAACTCTCTAGAAAGCCCTATGAGCCCATTTTTTTTCTAACAAGCCCAATCTTATTTTGATTAATTTTTTTATTAAATTTGTTATGTGAAATTTTTATCCTTGAATAAATAATTTTTAATTTGTTACAAATTTAGTCCTTATAACTTGTTTTTATTCAAATTAATTTTTCTCTTTTATATTTCTAGCTGATGATGTACATGCATGAAATCATCATGCAAAATGATAAATTCATTAATTAAATCTTATCAAAATAAAAAAATCTAGAATATTAAAAATAATAAATAAAAAATAAACAAAAACTCCAAGAAATGGCCAGAAGCCATTCAATCGAATGGGATTTCAACCCTTTTGGGAAATAAAAGGTAAGGATGTTCATGAAAGATTTTGAGCCTTCTTATAAAAAAACACTAAAAAACACATTTTTTTTTAAGTTTTCAAACTTTTCAAGGTAAAAATACTTTCCAAGTTTTATACTTTTGTTACTTTAATTTGTTTTTTCTCCTTTTTGTGAGCTTTATGAATACTTGAACTTATGGTTTATAACCCATGTTCAACAGTCTAGTATGAAAGCTAAGATCAACGTTTCTTGATTTTGACACTAAATTTGATTTTTGCTAGAAATAATTTGATTTTCATCTAATTAATTCATTTTTGTTAATGTAAATAGTGTTACTTTTATATATTTATAGTTTTGTGCTATTTTTCTTGGAGTTTTCATGCTAATTGTTAATAAACATATTGATATATTCATGATTTTATAATGTTTAAGCTTGATTGAAATTTATGACATGTATTTACGTTGATATCTATAAAATTATATGCAAAAAATTATTTTTACTTGCTATGGTGGTTGGTCAAACGTAATGAATGAAATAAATTTGTGAGCTTGATTTCATAATATTTTGGACTATTTTGTTATATTTGAAACTTGTAAGAAATTATAAATAATTTTCTTAAAATTTTAAAGGCTTGGAAGGGTGATTCCAACCTTGGCCGAACCTACATGTATGATTTTATGATGTTTTTGGTTTTTTAAGCTATTTTGTAAATATAAAAATTATAGGTACTAAATTGTAAAAATGAAAATTTTTGTTTTAAAGCCTATCATGCTTGGTCGAATGATTTATAGACCTTTAGAGGTGTCCATCATGTGTATTTGACATGTTTGAACATGTTTCATATATTTTTAACCATTTTGGGGTTTTTTTGTAATTTTAAGAAGTTTAAGGTCTTATTTGCAAAAATGGAAAAAATGTGTTCCAAGGTCAAAGGTTTCGGCCAAATGCTTATGATTATATTTGATATTATCTCAATAGGGACCATTTTGTAAAATTAGAAAAGTTTAGGAATTTATTTGTAGGAATTGAAAGAAATTGTTTAAAGGCAAAGGATGCACGGCTGAATAATTTTGATGATATTTGATATATTTTTATTGTTGACTTGACATGTTTGATATGTGATTATATATTTTGTTTCATTTAGGGATTAAATTAAAAAAAAAGTTTAAAGTTTTTGTAAAGCTTTGCATTTACGGTTAATCAAATATTTTTGATATTTTAAGAATATTTCTAGCATTCCTCCGACCCTCTAAAGGGGTGTAAAAAATATTGAAACTTTTCTTATTCTCTAGTTTTTCAGTGAGGGTATGAAATGCAATTTTCAAAGATTAGGGACCTATTAGTAATTTTTGCATTTTAGGTCAATCTTGATGTCTAAGTTACCCATGGAAGGTATAATTGTCACTTAATATTTTTTTTAGTCTTTTAGGGTATCAGGACACTTTTACATCAAAGGTATACCTTAAGGGCATTTTAGTAATTTTTTTTAAAATTGAGTTTTTTATGATCACTGAGATACTTCTATATCGAAAGTGCATAATAGGGACAGGTTAACCTTTTTATGAAGTTATCGAGTCCTTTAAAGTTACCGGGATATCTCTGTGTTAAAGGTAAACCTTAGGAACATTTGAGTAATATATATTAAAGCCAAGTCCTACGTGATCATCAAGATATTTCTATGTTGAAGATGTATAGTAGGAATAGGTTTATCTATCTATGAGGTTACAAAATCTTTGAGGGTATCAAGATACTTATATATCAAAGGTACATTTTAAAGAAATTTCATTACTTTATTTTAGAATAATGTCCTTTAGGGTCATCAGGATATTTTTACATCAAAGGTCTACTTTAAAGGGCATGGTCATTTGGACCAAATTTGGATTGCTAGAGTTAAGTTTAGTACATTTCATCCAAATCAAGTCTTAAGAAATTTTTATATTATTACTTAAATAAAACTGGAATTTTAAAATTAATGCAATGTCTCCAAATCAAAATAGTATATGAAATTTCTCTCAAAATATGATAGAGATTTTACAGTTATTTTAACGATGAGATATTCTTTTCAAGATGAAAATCGAGATTGTTCAAACTTTTATGAAAAAAAAAACCTTACATATTACTTCAGTCCTCCAGTGGGGTACATAAAAGATCTTCATTTTTAAAATAAACCTTATGTATTCCTTCGATTCTTCAATGAGGTACACGAGAGATTTTGATATTAAAATAAAACCTTTAATATTCTGCCATCCTTCCAGTAGGATATGGAAGATATTTTGGCCTTTCATATTCCTTTAGCTATCCAATGGGGTAAGAAAGACATTTCAATTTTTTAAAAAATATTTAAAACATGGTTTTCTCATACAGAATAATAAATTTATTTTATGAAAATTTTGACATGTAAGTATCGAATATTGAAAGCAAATAAAAATCAAATTTACATTAACATAGGATTAATAGGTTCTAATTTTTGGGCGTCACAAAAGGGTCAATCCTTACTAGTGATTGTAACCGACTTGTGAACCCTCTCATGTGATCTTAGGTATCTTCATAGATCTTCCAATTTGTTTTTAAGGATTTCAAAACCTTTAACTTGAACTCCAATAGGTGACCAAGCTAACCTTGCCAAATTAAATTGGTGGCGACTCTAAAAATAGTTGTTTCATAATAACTATTTAAGGTTTAAGTTGAGTGAATGATTCATCTTGACAAATCGATCCCAAAAATAAAAAATAAATAACGATAAGGCCTTTAAAAATAAAAAATTAATGATTGCATATATATATATATATAGGAACAAGGGGAACATCTACCATTGAAGTCAGACAAGTCAAGATTTGTATCCAGATTATGTTGTGACGGTGAAGGACTAAATTGATATTAATCATTTAATTAGCTAATGCAAGGTTTTCTTGGCTTGCAAGAATCAAGATAAACCAATCAAATGCTGAAAGGTTAGTCATCATGCTATACATGCCAAAAGTCCTATGTGCCCCTTTTGCATGGTCATTTTAAAGGCTAAAGCCCACCACTATATAATCCAATTTTCTTACTTAGCAGGAAAAGCATTACAACACAGTTAAATCATCCATTAAAAACCATTAAGCACTCTTAAATACTCTTTTTCCATATCTCCCTTTTCATCTGTCGCAACATAACTCGGGGTGGATCCTTATGGATCTAAGAGTGCGTACGTCTTAAAATACTTTCCTGACTTGGAAAGGTCTTCTTGATTGAAACTATTCTTTGGTGAAGTGATGAGAATGAGAATGTATGGATTCTCAACTTATTATACAGTGAGGGGGACCATAAAACGAATCACTCATCTTATTGGTCTCGTATGACCATCACAAAATGGCCAACGCTTGGAGTCGCCACCGATCATTTCGGGCTAGGCATGATCAGATGCCTATTGAAACCTATGTTTTGAGTTATGAAACTCATAACATCGATCCCGTGGTCTACGTAATGCAAAGATTCACCATTTGGGTTCGAGAGTTGGCTACGCGTGATGAGGTACGAACCTCTTCATGACGCTTGAAATTGGTACCTTACTAGCTATGTCTTATCTCGATTTTGATTCTTTCGATCTTAACTTGTCACTATTTCGATAAAATCCTCTTCTAATGCATGAATTTTATAGAAATAATCTAGGTTTTTATGAAAAGGATTTAATCTTGTATATGCCCCAGAGAGATAGGAAATATAGAGATTTTCAATGAAAATGACCTCTGGATTTTACTTTGAAAATGGAATGTTCTGCTTTGGACACTGGAGAGATACCCACACAGAACATTACCTTTAATTTTATTTGAAAACGTTTTGAAAATATGGATGCACATAATCATTACAAAGAAATCACGTTAGTAAGATAATAAATGAAATAACATAACATGGATCATTCAATGCAATGATAAAGAAATGGGTGGACTATGGGAATTTATCTCGCTATTGGCATCGATTATCTAGGAATAACTGAATCACCATTTTTGAGATGCATTTGGATTTCTTGATTAAACGAGATTTGTTTGACATATTCATGGAAATCCGTGAAGGAGAATTTAATTGCAATTAAAAGACAAGGTTGGAGTATCCCTTCAAAAAGATAGGGTTGGAGTGTCCCATTGGACGACAAATAATTTTTTATGAAAAGGAAGATTTTTAAATCCTGATCCTTTTGAAAAACGAGGTTAGAGTATCCCCTTGGAAGGACGGGGTTGGAGTATCCCCGTAGATGACATAATTTCATGATTTAGAAAATAGGTGAGCATTCGTCAATTTTTGGCAAAAAGATTTATTATGAATGAGGATGATAAAGATGTAAAAAATGTTTGTGCCTTGATATGAGCTTCTGGAAGGTTAAGGTATGCTCTCGAGTCTGATCGAGATGACATGGAGGCATTCGAATGTCTCGAGACAAAATTCGGGAAAACAACTCAATTTTGACCAAAATTGAAAACAGGAGACAGCATCGCTCTATCTTGTTTCCTGAATTGATTCTAAATTGGTTCGAAGGATTTAGAAGGTGGACAAGACACCGTTAGAAAGGTAACTCAATGAGGGTCATTCTAAAAATATTTCCAATATCCCAAGAAGTCACGTTCCAAGGGAATAAATTTTCAAGCTCGGATTGATTGAGCTACTGGCAGAGCATAGGAGTGACAAGGTGTGTCAAAATTTGAAAAATCACCCCAGACTCATTTGGCGTTAAAAAATCACAAATAATACCTTTCTAGAAAGGGAATTTCATGAACCTTTTAGGAAAAATATTTGAAAAATTTGGAAAATATCATTTAGTGGGCACGCATGGCCCAACCAGAATACATGTTCGGATTCTAGAGGTTCTAGATAGTTTAGACTTGATAAATTATAACTCTCTCATCTAGAATGATCCTGGGGTGAATAAGACATCGTTTTAAAGATAATTTGACCTGATTTGATAGAAAAATATCAAAAAATTCATGAAAAATTGTTTCAGATTTTAAAGTGATTTTTCAATTTGCAACAGTTGTGCTGCCAGCAGGGGATATTTCCTGTTTTCCTTATGTTTACGGGTCTATATTTGAGTTATTGACATTCGAACATCCCTGACTAATGGGAAAGAGTGGCATGAGCATCACGAACTCATTTGCATAGCCCTAGAGTAGTTTGGGACAATGAAACAGTCCGTTAATCATACCACTCAAGATTTTGACTCAAAAACAAGGCATAAACATTTCGGGGATGAGTGTAGGATCATTTTCATTTCAAAATCAGAAGATTTGAGCTTGTTTAACCAAGATTCCAGATTTGGAAAAGCTCAATTTTCCTTCAGATATTTTGCTAGCTTTAATGAAAATGCTAAGTCTATGTTATTCCTCATTGGTTGAGGTCAACATGCTTGCTTAGGGATTTTTTGAAAATCAGCTTTTGACAGCCATCAAACATGCATTTTGACAAAAAACATACAAAAGAAATGGCACATAACATGAATGGGGATGCTAATTTTACTAATGGCCTAGACAAAGAAAATTTATGCACTTTGATAAGAAAATGTTATGGGTGCTGAAAATGACAATGATTCATGCAAGCTAATGTGTAAATGTGCTTGAAATGTGTTAGGCTAATGGTTCATACATGGATTAAGGATAAGAAGATGCATGGACATGGCATAAAATGCATGAACAAGAGATATCAAACTAATGAGTATAAAATGAGGCATTTTGCACATTAAAGCATCCAAATCCTAAACTACCACAACCAAAAGCCACAATAATGCATGATAATCCTAAAAGGGTGATAGAAACATGGAGAGCTCACTACAATGATGAAGGTGTTGAAAAATAGAAAATGAAAATGATAAAGTGATAAGCTATACCAATAAAACTTTAATTTTTAGCCAAACAGTTGGAGCAGCAAAGATCGCTTGAATTTTCATCTTTTCCTTGTTGTTAATAAGCAAGAAAAAGATAAAAATGATGAGGTTTTGGTTCTGGTATGGATGAGGGTGATTTTTGGAGTGTGTAGTGGATAAAAGTAGGTGTTTTGGGGCTGTTTTTAGGTGATGGGTGAAAAGCTACGGTATTTCAGTTTTCTTGGTGTATGAATGTGTTTTGTGGAAGTGTAAATGAGCTAAAATCTAGCCTTTCTTTGCTGAGATAGAAGTGGTCCATTTATACCAGCCTCTTGGAGCCAAATTGGATATGTTTTTGGCTATTTCTCAAAGGGGACAAGGTGATGTTAGCATGGTGGCTATCGAGTGGCTGTAGGAAGCAACTTGCTGCTAATGTGATGTGGATAGGGTGGCTAGATTAAATGCTAAAATGCTTTTCCAGCAAATAGGGTGGCTAATGGTGATATTGGTTAACAAGCTAAGGAGTAGGGTGATCATGTGATGTTGACCCTTTTTTTTCCAATTTAGACTTCAAAAAGATTTTATGATTAATTCAAAAGTCTAAATTTCTAACATGATATGTGTTTTAATCTTTCTTTATGGAAAGAAACGAGTTAAAATCGAGTTTTAGATCAATGGTGGATGAGTCAAAAATGGCCAGACCATGAAAATGACTTGCATGTATCGATACATTGCATAATGTATCGATACATTTGGTCCAAAAACCTTATGTGTATCGATACTCTGAACCCTTGTATCGATACTATGAACCACTGTATCAATAAATGTTGATATGTATCGATACATTCTTTTACAGAATGCATGTTTTGGCCCTAGCATGGTCTAGTATCGATACATGAGGTCTTGTATCAATACATCTACATGTTGCATCGATACAAATGGGGACATTTCAAATTTTTGGCGTATTAGAGCATTGTATCGATACATGAGGACCATGTATCGATACATTCAAGTAAAATTATGAATTTTCTCATATCTTTTGTCCCCGGATACCTTGGACTACGCCATTTAATGCCACATCTTTGCATTTATCTTTGATATGATCCCTAGGCCTTCTTGACATCCTCAAAATACTTTTTCACTAGGTGACAGCGATCATCGCCCCCTTTTATGTTCATGCCCCAAATTACTTAAAATTAGCTCGGACAAAATAAGGTGTCTACACCATCCTTCCAAAAATTCTTATTTGCTGTATCTCTACCCTCAAAAACCATCATTCATAGATGTCATAGCCAAAAGCTCTTTTTTTTTCACTCATTCTTTGCTAATCCATAGCAAAGAGGGGGAACAAAGTGAGCTCTACATTGCTTATTTGCTACTCAAGTAAGAAACTAAGAGTTAAAGTCTTCATTGGAATATATTTTCCATCTTTTCTTTATCTTATTTCTTTTTGTTTTCTTCATATTTTCCATCTTTTCTTTATCTCATTTTTTGTTTTCTTCATCATCATCTCATTAGTGAACCTTCATGTTTTCATGACCCTATTAAAGTTTGCATGCATTATTGTGGCTTTATTTATGGTAATCTTAGGATTTTGTTGACTTTTTTGATGCTTTAGTGTTGTTTGGATGAACTAAAATGCCATATCTAATTTGGACACTGAAACAACCCCTGCTCATGCTTTTTCACATGTCTTTCTTCAACTCAATATGCTTATTTCATGTGTAGATGCTCATTCTCGTACGTTTTAATTTTACCATGCCACTAAATCCACTTCACCATAATTACTTTGTTGAAATGCATGGATAATTTGTTGTTTCGAATGTTTCCTTATTTAATGTTTTCACTTAGTTTAGTTCATAATATGTTCATTAAAATGTCTCTATGATGCTTGCAAAGATCTATTTTCATAAAAACCCTAAGTCCATACTAACTTTAATTAATAAGGATTAACATGGATTTAATATTTTCAATAAACTAGTTCTCCAATCTTAGAGATTTATCAAGTATAAGTGTTTAGAATCATGGCCTCATTAGGCCAAACAAATTCTATTTTTAACCTTTACAGGAACCAAAAATGTTTTCATTCAAAGTCTTGTTTTGAACCTTTCATCATGACGAATGGTGTGGATAGTGGGCGATTCAGCAAGCTACATTTTAGGAGTTAGATTGGACCATTACTCCATTACCCTGGACCTTAATAATTGAACATTCATATGTCTGATACCTTGATAATGACCATAAAAGCCTTAAATTTGAAGAAAACCCTTGTTTTGGTACTAATAGCACAATAATCCCTATTTGAAAAATTATTTTTAGAATCTAAACAAATTTTTTGGAATTTTATAGCACTTTTCCTTGAAAGGGATTTGAATTACCTTTCCAGGGATATCTCGTTTGCCCTTAGATTATTCTGGATGTGGGAGTTATTATTTTCTGAACCTTTGTTGTGTAGAACCCTAGGAATTAGCTATTCATATTTTGTTTAGGCAATTTTGACGCATCAAACGATTTTCCTAGATTTTTAAATATTTTTTCTAAAGAGTTCATAGAATTCTCTTTCTAAAAAGATATCATTTTATGAGACTTTGAATAAGTCCGAAGTGTTTTTCCAAAGTTCATAGCTCTCTTTCCTTTGTATTTGCTGTCAGCATTGGCTCAAACCCAGTTTCAAAAATATTTTTTGCCTAGAAAATGATTTTTTGTAGGATTTTTAAAATATTTTCACATTAATCCTTATTGAGTTGCCTTTCCAATGATACCTTATTTGCCACTAGAAACCTTTAGATGAAACCATAATAAATTTGGGAAAGTAGACAAAAGATGTTGTCCCCTGCTTTTATTGAACTTAAGAAAAATCTCTAGGATTTTCCTGAACCATCTCTTAGGTTCATTTGAATGACTCAAAATTTATTCAACGATTTTTTTTATGGAGCTTCATGCTACGACACGGGTGCTATTAAGCACGGATGAAGATTCCAAGCACCCTTGAAAATTAATTTCCATTTTCTATTTAAATGATCGTGTTTCAATTCCAAGATCTATATTTTCCTCAAAATATATCAAAATTTTATTTTTCAAAAATCACTCAAAATCTCTCTTTTCGAGGGGATACTTCAACCTCATTTTTTTGCAAAGATACTTTAATTTCGCTTTTCCAAGAGAATTCTTCAACCCCATTTTCTCTAAAAGGAATACTCTAACCTTTCTTTTCAAAAATACATCAAAAATTTAAGTTTACTCTTCCTTGGGCTTTCTGAACCTTTTATCAAATTTTTTATGCCCAAGATGACCATCGAATCCAAACAAGTCTTAAAATTCTCATTTCAGTTATTATTCAATAATCGAGGTTAATTAAAAGACACATCTTAATGTCCTTCCTTTTCTATGCCTTTGTATATTAATTCTTAACGTAACTTTTATTGCATTTTTTTATGCCTTACTGACACGTTCCCTTTTTCCATGATGATTTTGCATTAGTGAGTTTAAAATCAAATATCATAAAACTCAAGGCAATATTCTATGTTAGTATCCCTTCAATGCTTGACATTGAATATCCTCTTTTCAATCAATTCAGATTTTATTTTATTGAATCCTCTATATTTTTCCTCTCTCTTAGGTTGGATAAAGGGATATTTATTAAACTTTTATCATAAAACCTAGATTTAATATCTAAATATTGCATTTATAAGAAGGGGATTACATATAAATAATGATCGCATACAGAAAACTAAAGGAAAATCGAGACTTAGATAATTTATAGTTAGATGGTACCAATTTTGGGTGTCGTAGAGTACTAATCCTTCCCTCACGCGTAATCAACTCTCAGATCCTTTTAAAACAAACTTTGGTATACGCAGTCCATAAAATCAATGTTTCTAGTTTCATAACTCAGCATCTCAGATTTCAATAGGTATCCGATCATACCAAGCCCAATGATCGGTGGTGACTCTAAGTCTTGGCCACTTAGTATGTCCACATAAAATGAGTTGGATGAGTGATTCGTCTAACTGTCCTTCCCTCGACCTTCACTCCATTATGCCTAATTCAAATCCCAACTGAGGGATGATTTGAAGACAAGCCCTTCCCCTTTACCTTCTATCTTTCATTTTTAAGTTGTAGCACTACCCAATACATTTGCTCAATGTGTCGATACATTAGCCAATTGTATCGATATTGGGTTATGTCATAGCAATGATTTCTGGCTAAATGCATTGATACAATCATGAATATATTAAGACATTCACTAATGTATCAATACATTCTAGGCAAAAGTACTACTTTTATCAATACATTATGTAATATATTGATACATCCTATGTATTTTCCCTAGTTCATTGCATTTTTTCACTGCTTGCATCATTGCTTTAAAATACCAATTTGGCCACAATCTTGGCTCCAAAATCATCCAATTTCTAACTAAACCTCATGAAAATTATGTGGTTGCATTCTGGGCCCATTAAGTTTCAGTTAGGGACATTTCATGTTATAATTTGATTTAATGAAAGGTAAGCTTGGCATTACTTAATATACCAGCCTATGCGTTTTTTTTGGCTACAAGAATAGTACATCAACCAATCAAATATTGAAAGATAAACCCTTGTTACAATGACTTATCAAATTATACATGAAAAATGTCCCAAATACCCTATTTTCCCAAATTTTTAATGGCTAAAATCACATGCTATATAATGGACATTTTGATCTATGGCAAGGAATATACACATTTTTACATGTTCTCTCCAAAAATATCCTTTTTTTGTAGCTTCCTAATGTAGCCCCAAAATCCCTTAAAAAACCTTTTTTTCCATCATTTTTCCTCTCTAATACATCGTCCATATACTACAACTTTAAAGCTTCTTCTCTATACTTCTTCTTGCTAATCTATAGCAAAAAAAAAGGGAAGAAAGTGAGCTAAAAATATTGGAAGTGTGGAAGATTTTTCTATTGAACAACAAAGGCAAGGATTGAAGCTTCTTGGTATATCTACTTATCTTTTCTTCACTTATTTCCTTCTATCTTCTTCATCACATCATAGTAAACTATTTCTACGAAAGCCATCACTTTGTTCTAGAATTTTAATGCATTTTATGGCCTTAGGTGTGGTAGTGATAAGGTTCATGATGCATAATTGATGCCTTGATATGGTTTTTTTATGATAACCATGTTTTTTGCACTTTGTTTATCTTAAAATCCTATCTTGATTTTGCCTTGAAAATTCTAGCATGCTTTTTCTTGTCTAAATATGTCTACATCATCTCTTATGTCATGATTTTTTATGTTATTCATGAAGCCAACATTTTCATGCATTTTTTTATTCATTTCCTTGCATTTTGTCATTTTTTTCATGTCTAAATGCTATAGTTGATTGATTAAGCATGTTCTATGTGTATTTTCATGAATGCCATATTTTAGTTCACTGTTTGTTTGTAAAAATGTTTGTTTAATGCATGTAAAGAAACTATTTTTATAAAGCCTCAAGTTAAGTCCATATTAACTTCAAAAAAAAGAGATTAATATGAATTTATTATTTTCTATCAATTGGCCTTCCAATCTTGTGGAAAAAGTCAAGCTCTTCATGTTTGGATTCAAGGGCAAGTGAGGTAAAATATTCTAATTTTCAAAAACAATATACATCTTTTAATTTCTCTCAAGTTATCCATGCTTTAATCTTGTGGTCATTTTTTTTTGCTTATTGCATGGTTAACAAGTTGTTTCATTGTCCCAAACTACTCTAAGATTATGCAAACAAGCTTGCGAAGCCATTGTCATTGACCTAAGTCTAGCTCTAGGAAACCTAAAAACCAAAATTCCCCAGTTTTAGCACTGGCAACATTGTGACCCTAGATTAAGAAATCATTTTTGGACCCTTAATAATTTTTCTGTATTTCTCTTAAAATTTTCATTTAAAAGGCATTGAATTACCTTTTCAATGGTATCTAATTTGCCCTTAGATAATTTTGGACGAGAGAGCTATAGTTTTTTGCACTTTACTATTTGAAACCTCTAAAATCAGTGATTAACATTCTATTTAGGTCATTTCAACCCGTGAAATGAATTTTCTAAAAGTTTTTGTTATTGTTACTAAAAACTAGATGAAATTCTATAAAGATACTATTTGTGATTTAATGATTCTGAATGAGTCTAGATGATTTTTAAAAATTTATTGCATTTGTCCATTGCATGTGCTATCAGTGCCAAACTAAATAAGACTTCAAAAATGTATTTCCTCCTAGAAAGTGATTTGTTGAGACTTTTGAAATATTTTTACATTAATCCTTGACGAGTTACTTTTTTAATTGTATCACTTGACCCTAGAGCCTTTGGATCAGTCCAAAATAAAATCGAAAATAGGAATACTACGACACTATCCTCTATTTTTGGCATTAATCAAAATTAATTGATTTCATTGAATTCCTTCTCCGAGACATTCAAACACCTATAAATAAGCCTGATCTCCCCTATCAAGTCTAAAAACATGTGTCAACCCCTTAGGCTCGGATTAAGACACAATCTTTCAAATTTTATCATCCTTATTTTTATTAATTCCTACCCCTTCGTATAAGAAATCATCGCTTTGTTAATAACTATCAAAAAAGTAATTTTGTTAAGAAACTATTAAATCTTTGTCAATTTAAGTCTTTTAATCTTGTCTTTTCAATAATAATCAAAAATCAAATTTTCTCTCTCCAAATTTCTCTGAATTTTTTAAAATTCAAACCTGGTTTTCATACCTCAATCAACCAATGAATCCAAATGCATCTAAAAAATTGTTAACTTGGCTATTTCTAAATAATCAATGACAATTACAATATACATCTCGATCAAACATCTTTTTTTGTGTAATTTATTTTACATAATATTATGTTACTTTTATCCTATGTCTTAGTAACATGTTTCACTTTATGTGTTGATTTTGCATTCATATTTCCAGATCATTTTCACAAATCACAAAGGTAATGTTTCACATCAATACCCCTCTAATGCTTGACACTAAATATCAAGTTTTCAAATTAAATTGGGAGATCATTTTTATTAAAATCTTTATGTTTCCAACTTCTACAAGACATACACAAGATTAAAAGTTTCATCAAAACTTGAATTTATTACTTTACACTAACTTATGCATAAAAAGGGATTATATAAAAAATAATGACAAATCAAAATCAAGGAATTCGAAATCAATATAAGATGTGGCTAGATGGTACCAATGAAAACATCATGGGGTGCTAATTTTTCCCTACGTGTAACCAACTCCCAAACCCAACCATCAAATATCTAGACCACGCAACCTTAGAATTGATTTTTTGAGTTTTATATCTCGAAATACTAGTTTTAATAGGCATCCCATCAAGCGTAGCTCAAATGATCGATGGCAACTCTAAGTGTTGGCCATTTCATGGTGGCCATCTAAGACCATTTAGTTGAGTGATTCATCCGATGATATCTCCCTATGATCAAGAGTCGAGAATTCAGGTTTTCTTGCTCCCATCACGTCAAAAAAAAAAAGATCTTTAGTTGAGAGGACACTTCCTTGTCAAGAATTTTATCATTTCTCTTATATATTGAGTTGTGTGCACTTCCCACTTCTTAAGATTTGGGGGGGGGGACATTGCAACAACAATTACTCAAAAAAATTTATTATGAAAACATAAGCAACAATTTCTTTTAAATCCTATAATATGCTCTTGCACAACTTATATAACTACTGCACTTTGTTCTTGAAATCTTCCTTATAAAAGTGGCAACCTAAACCTTATCATATTTAGCAATATGGTCTTTAGTGGCTTTCCATTAAGTCTTGACATTATCATAATTTAGGATGAAATCCCAAATCGATTTATTGATATAGGATTTGTTATACATCATACTTAAATGGTTAGATTACTCCCACTGTATATTTAAATCGATTTCTTTTTGTGTACTTCATTCATTGAGAACAAATTGTTAACTCAAAACACTAAGTCAAGGAATATATACCAAAAAAATACTTAATTACTCCTTTGCATACTTGATTCATTGCGAACAAATTGTTCACCAGATAGCATTTATTCTAGCAGCCTTATAGATCATAATAATAGAAATTACTGCAAAATGTAAGAAATAATACTTGAATAAAATATTTTATATCCAAATTTAAATTCTAACCTTCCTATGAGTGGAGGTATATTATGTATATAAATTTTACAAAATTTTAATGATAAAACAGTAACTTTAAACATAAAAAATTAAATAACCCTCACCTATGGGCCTAAAAAAATTTACATTAATACTATATCGTTTTATCCTTTTACCATTTCACAAAATTAACTATTTTTCAGTTAGACCAAATAACTAATTTCATGGTAAAAGACTTTATAGATGTCATTTTCCTTATGTTGTTATTTACAAAAAATTATTTTAAATAATTATTATTTTATCTAAATTACTAAACTCAAGATGTTGTGGGTACTCTTAAACTAATGATTTAGAACTCTAATAATAACATCCAACATGTTAAAATTCATTGCATTATTTTATCGATGCCATTTTCCTTATGTAGTTATTTAAAAGAAACTTTATTTTAAATAACTACCTATTTTTATTTAAATCGACCAACTTAAGATATTGTTGCTACTCTTAAGCTAGTGATCTAGAACTTTGATAATGGCATCCTTTGCATATGCATAAATTTTTATTGTATATTAATAAATACAGTGGAATACTATCAAATAATGCTAACTTATTACAATTATAGCATAAATAATTACTTATATTAATGTCATTCTCTGTATATAGTTATTCAAAGAAACACTTTGTTTTAAATAATAACTAAGTTTAATTAAATCAATCAACTTAAGATGTTATGGCTAATCCCAAGCAATTGATTTAGATTATCAACAATGACAAAACATATGCAAAACCATAAATAATTGAAGCATGATTTAATTCCCTATAAAATATATACCAAATAAATTTCATGGCATAAATTTTATAGATGTAATTTGTCATATGTAGTTATTTGAATAAATTTTTTTTAATAACTACTAATTTATCTAAATCATGCAACTTATAATGCTATGATTAAATCTAAGTATGTGATTTAGATCCTTAACAAAGACACCAATTTTTTATGTAGTAAAAATTTACACACTACAATATAATAAGAACTTGTCATGCTATTACATATTCTAAAAGCATGACAAAATATTCATTCCATGACATGCTTGTTATTAATCATATAAAATATGTATGAGATCATTAATTCTTTTATTTCATAATGTAAATAAATGTGCATTGTAATATTGACACAAATTTTAACATACAAATGTGCACTTAAGTTTAGGCTGAGAATACATAAATATTGGCCAGTTTATTGGGAGAATACATATTGTCAATTAAATCTCACCATGCTGAATTATCTTACCATGAAATAAAATTCCAAGATTTATTTGTACAAAATATATTTATTATTTAATCATATATGAATATTCACTAATAATTTTCATGCAATTCAAAAATATTATAAAAATTAAGAATAAAAGTTCAAGCATGCCTAGAAAAACTTAGATCGACATCATCAAAAATTGACACTTTATTACCACACATGCCACATATAGGATGTGGACCTCTGCTTGAGTTTAAGCTATATATATATATATTATATGACCCAAGGTCCTAAGGATATCATGCATGTTTTTGGAGTCAAAATTGACACATTGAACAAACCAAAGATAATGTTGTAGAGTCCTGTATCAAGTATAGTTTACTCATTTTTACCCTTAGCGAATTTAGCTTGATGTGCCATTTATTGACCTATATATTTGTATAGGAAATCCCTAAAGTTTTCGTAGTTTTCTACTTTAAAAATTCCCGTGAGCTTTAACTTTTAGCTACTTATTAACCTTCTACCACATATTGATGACTCTTTGACCAAACTATTTATGATTTCAATTGCATCTATATTTTGTGTTTAATGAATAAAACCATGGACCCTTTTGATAAACATATATATCATCTTACACCTTAGTAATATTATCAAACACTTTAATTTTTAAATATAATTTTGAAATCAACCCGTCCCATGGATTAATTTGATTTACAAATTCAAAATCAATCAAACATATTCTATCGGGTTAGTGAAAATAATATTGATTTCAATTTTAGACATGCAATTAAATGCATCAAAAGACTTGATAAATAGATATATGAAAAAATTCTTTTAATTCAATTAAAAATCATTGAAACACTTAATGAGGTGTAATTAATTATACATGTCTTTATGATTTGAACAACTTAGCTAGAGAATCTAGCTTTGACACACATGTAAGAATCAAATTTAAAGAATATACCTCTAGCCATTGTTAATTAAGAATGCAACCTTGCTCCAAGCACACGAAAACGAACATCTCGTATAAGTCTTCCAGTCTTTTTTTGGTGAAAAAATTATGTTATAATGGTGCATGGACAATTTATATAGACTAGATTAGGGACCGATACTAGAAAACTAATTAAATTTGTCTCTTACGATCAAGAAATCTATATTCTAATTAGTCAAGGAAATAGAGTTATATTAACTTTAACTCTTTTCACTAAAGTTTTATCTTAAATAAAACTTATCCAAATAATATCACCTTAATTATAATTCAATAATTATCTTTGTTCACTTAATTCTCATGTGGGCCACATAAAGTCCAATAGGAAAAACTTTAAAAGAAGTCTAAAACATAAGAACAAGGATATCAATCTTAAAGCTTTAGCAAATTATCTTCAAATGAAAGAGGAATATAGAAAGCAAGATCATAGTTATCATTTTGGAAATTTAAAAAGTACTTGCTGTAAATAAAAGGTAGGCCATTAAACCTACCAAAAGAAAGTTCAACCAAATTGCTAACACTTCCAAATTTTAGAAGAAATAAAAAAGCTTATGTTATCATTATGGTAAGCTATAACATTTCAAGAATGAATGATAGTTTCTAATGAAGAAAAAATACCTCTTATAATCTTAGCACTATCAAAATGTGGCCATAATCGTTGAAGTGAATATTGTTGAAGAATATAATACTTGGTGGATTGATTTGGGAGTAGTTAAACATGTACACAAGGATAAAGGCATGTACATAAAGTTTACACCAAGTGAATATGACAGTATCTTATATGGAAAGTTCTTCCATAGCAACAATCAAGGGCAAAGGGCTTGTTGAACTACATTTCACTTCTAGAAAAGTTTTAATTTAAATGATGCATATTATGTACCAAAAGTTAAGAGAAATTTAGCATCTTGAAGTCTATTGAGAAAATTTAGGTTTAAAATTGTATTTGAGGCAAAAAAGTTTATTTTATCTAAGAGAAAAACTTTTGTTGGGAAAGATATTTTTTTTGAAAGTATGATCAAACTCAATTGTTACTATTAATAACAATAATGTTATTTCTGCTTATATGGTTTACTCTTCTTTATAGATTAAGTCATTTAGATTATATAAAGATTGAATGACAAGCATAAGTTAAAATTAATGCTAGCTTTTAATCCTAACGTTGATTAATGCAACACGTGAATGTTGATTGAGATAACCAAAAATCCTTTAAATATTATCGAATTATAGTTCAGGCTACCTAATCCACCAAAATAGCCAATCAAGTTTTAGCACCTTACAAAACACAATAAAATAGTGCAACTAAAAGGAAAAATTGGGTATTAACTACAATGGTAAATTCAATGCTATCACATTTAAGTCTTGGACAAGGTTTTAAGGAGAAGCTGTATTAACAATTCTTTATATATGAAATAGAGAGTGTAATAAAGAAACTAAATTAACCCTATATGAACAATGGGAGAAAAAGAAACTGAATCTTGATGACTTGATGGTTCATGGTTGTAAAATGTAGTTAAAGTTTCGTAACCCAAAAGGAAAAAGTCAGTTGAAAAAAGAATTAAATGCATATTTACAGAAAATGCACACAATAGTAAAGTAGATTGGTTCATGGTAATTAAAAAAAATGATTCAATTATAGTTAATACTATTACTGAATTAAAAGATACAAACAAGATTTAAATTTGTTTCACGACAACTACAATCACAACAATCAATCCATTCTAAAAATGTAAAAGTGAACCCATTAAAACAGATTGAAAATAATGCTATATTTTGTCCAAAGAAGAAAAGGTATTAAAAGGACAAAATTTTGGTTCAGATTTTTTTATAATCTTTGCAGAAGGAAAAGGTGAAAACGTGGACAATATAATCATTATTGCTTAAATGTGGAATCTAATCCTTATATGATGAGGCTATGAAATCTTAAAATCCTACATTTTGGAAGGGAGCAATAAACAATGAGATGGATGCAATAATGAAAAAATAAAAACTTGGACATTAGTTGATCTTTCACCAGGTTCTAAAAAATTATTTTGTAAATCGATTTCCAAAAAGAAAATTAGGGCAGATGGAAACATAGAGACATATAAAGCAAAGTTGTTAGCCAAAGACTTTATACAAAAGTAGGGAATTAATTACTTTGATTAAGGCTGAGAAAAAAAAACTAGCAAAACAAAAAACCAAATTGATCCAAGGATTAGGTTTGGTTTGGATATTAATCTACAACGATTTAATTTTATTTTTATTTTTAAGATAATCAAATTCTTCAACTTGGTTTTGGATATTAAAAAAAGCATGCTTGATTATATCTAAACCAAATTGTAATTTCTATAAGATAACCATGCACATGTATGCTTTAAGTAAATGGCTTTTGACTAATATTAAAACGCACATCAATAAATTATGTGAATATTAAATGAATAGAATTGATAAGTTAATCTTTTTATATCTATTTCTTTCTTGTTTCCTTCATACATTCCAATTTGTTTCTTTTAGGTTAAACACTTATAATATGTTTGGTTTGCTAAATTGAATAAAAGAGAAATGGAATAGCTATTCGATAAGAATAGAATAGAGTAGGAATAAAAAGAGAATTTGTAATACGTATTTGGTTTATTAAATAGAATAACAGACGATTAGTACTATGATGTTTGGTTGATTAAAATGATGTTAAAGAATATGTAATAAATAAGTATAAAAAGACATTATTATCCTTAAGTTATGTTATTATTTATAAAATTAAACTTATTTTTTAATTTCAAATAAAAATATTTTTAAACTATTATAAATTATATGTTAGGTATTAATACATAATTTTTAATTACATTTTTAGAAATGTTTCTTAAACTATTATTTTTAAAATTTAAAATATACTAGTATATTAATATTTAAAAATATATTAATATTTAAAAATATTTACAATTTCATTCAAAATTTAACCAATTTATTTGAAAATATATTATTTAATGAAGAACAAATTAGAAACACCACATTAAGGGCTTGTTGTTCCTTAACTTATTATAATATTTAACAATATTATTACTCTTCGTTCATCTGATTTAGATGGAAATGAAAAACACACCCAATACTACAATATTCCCCAGATTTTGGTATTGTCAGCCATTGACCACCGTTCACCGCCACCTAATGAACATTCTAAAAAGAGAAAGTTTCTCTTTTGCAAGCCTCTTAAAAAGCCAACCTTAAATTCCATATTTTTTAGGCACATAGCAAAAGTAGACCTTTTGTTTAATCTACATAAGAAACAAGTAAAACCAACAAAGGGAAAACTAATTAGATGAAAAAAATAACTTGAAATATTGATAAAAATTATAGATAAAAATTAGTGCACATTACAAAAAGAGATTAAGATAAAGACAAAGGATCAAAGGCCTTTGAATTTCATGTTTAGCATAATTTCTTGACAGCCTTTAAGTTTCATTATTTGGTTTTCTCAACAAAATAAAAAAATAAAACATTGAGGAAAAAGGAAAACACATAAGTTATCTAGTTATAGTAATTTGGGCATAAAGAAGGAAAAAGCTATTTCTAAAAGGTGTTGAATAGCGATTTAGCGAGGAAGGAACTGAATGGCTATTCAGCCCCTCCTCAAAATAAAGGTATAATTCGACAACTATTGAATCACTTGTGAAAATGAACCAAACATTTGTGCATGTAGGCCCATTAAATAGAGATGGAATATGAGCCACATGGAATGTCTATTACACTAAAGCAAACACATTGTTAATCTATTTATCAATGTTGGATTCTTTATCTCTTTCTTACCTTTGAACCTCTTTCAATTTCATCTGCCAAAAAAAAAACTTTTCACTTTAATGTTGTCGCAACGTACCCCGGAGTAGATCCTCACGGCTCTATCAATGCGTATGACTTAAAATATTTTTCTGACTTGGGAATATCTTCTTGATTGAGACTATTCTTTGGCAACATGATGAGGATGGGAATGTACGGATTCTCGACTTGTGGTACAGTGAAAGGGATCGTAAGATGAATCGCTCAACTTTTTAGTCTTGGATGACCATCACAAAATGGCCAATGCTTGGAGTTGCCACCAATCATTTAGGGCTAGGTATGATCGGATGCCTATTGAAACCTATGTTTTAAGTTACAAAACTCAAAACATCGATCCCGTGGTCTACGTAATGTCAAGATTTGTCATTTGGGTTCTGGAGTTGGTTACGCACGATGAGGTACGAACCTCTTTGCGATGCCCGAAATTGATACCTTACTGGCTATGTCTTATCTCGATTTTGACTCTTTTAACCTTAACTTGTCATTATTTCAATATAACCCCTTTTAATGCATGAATCTTGTAAAAATAATCCAAGTTTTGATAAAAAAAAGATTTAACTTCATATACGACCTGAAGAGATGGAGAATATAGAGATTTTCAATAAAAATGACCTCTGGATTTTACTTGAAAATGGAATGTTCTACTTAGGGCACTAGAGAGATACCCACACAGAAGATTACCTTTAATTTTATTTGGAAACATTTTTAAAACATGAATGTATATAATCATTACAAAGAAATCATGTTAGGAAAGTGAAAAAACATAACATGGACCATTCAATGCAATAATAAAGAAAATAGGTAGACTATTAGAACTTATCTCGCTATCGACATCGATTATCTAAGAATAACCGAATCGATAATTTTTAAGATGCATCTGGATTTCTTGATTAAACAAGGTTTGTTCGACATATTCATAGAAGTCTGAGAAGGAGAAAAAAAGATTAATAATAGTTGAAAGATAAGGTTAGAGTATCTCTTCAAAAAAATGAGGTTGGAGTATCCCTGTGGATGACAAACAATTTTGACAAAGGAAGATTTCATTTAATCTTGACAATTTTAAAAAGTAGGGTTGGAGTATCCCCTCGGAAGGATAGGTTTGGAGTTTCCCCGTGGATGACAAAACTTCATGATTTAGAAAATGGGTGAGCGTTCGATGATTTTTGGAAAAAAGATTTATTGTAAATGAGGATGTTAAAGATGTAAAATGTGTTTATGCCTCGGTACGAGCCTCTGGGAGGTGGAAGCATGTTCTCAAACCGGATTGACATAAAGACATTCGAATGTCTCGAGATGAAATTTGGGAAAACAACTCGATTTTGGCCAAAATTGAAAACAGGGGATAGCATTGTGTTATCTTGTTTCTTGAATTTATACTAAACTAATTCGAAGGATTTAGAAGGTGGACAAGACACTGTTTGAAAGGTGACTCAATAAGGGTCATCCTAAAAATATTCCCACTATCCCAAAAAGTAACTTTTTGAGAGAATAAATTTTCAAATTTGGATCAATTTTGCTGCTAGTAGAGTATACGAAGAACAAGGTATGTCAAACTTTGAAAATCATTATGGACTTATTTGGTATCGAAAATTTGAAAATAATACCTTTCCAGAAAGGGAATTTCATGAAATTTTTAGAAAAATATTTTAAAAATTTTGGAAAAATCATTTATTGGGCCTGACCGGCCCAACCAGAATAAATTGTCCGGATTCCAGAGGTTCTGGACAGTTTAGATTTGAAAAATCATAACTTTCTCATCTAGACTGATCCAGGGGTGAATAAGACACTATTTTAAAGGTAATTCGACATGCTTCGATAGAAAAATATTATAAAATTCGTGAAAGATCGTTTTAGATTTTAAAGTGATTTTTTAATTTGCAACAGTTGTGCTACCAGCATGGGACAAAACAAAGCAAGGGATATCTCTCATTTTTTCATGTCTACGGGTCCAAACTCAAATCATTGATGTTCGAATGTCTATGATTGAAGGGAATGAGTGGCATAAGCATCATGAACTCATTTGCACAGCCTCAGAGTAGTTTGGGATGACGAAATAGACCATTGATCATACCACTCAAGGTTTTGACTCAAGGAAAAGGCACAAACATTTCGGGGATGAGTGTAAAGCCATTTTTGTTGGAAAGTCGAAAGATTTAAGCTTGTTTAACCAAGATTTTCGATCTGAAAAACTTAATTTTCCCCAAGATATTTTGCTAACTTTAAGGAAAATTCTAAGTCCATGCTAATCCTCATTAGTTGAAGTTAACATGCTTGGCTTGGGGGTTTTGAAAATTAGTTTTTATCATCCATCAAACATGCATTTTGACAAAAAACATACCAGGGGATGGCATACAACATGAATAGGGGTGCTAATTTTACTAATGGCCTAGACAAAGAAAGTGTTATACACTTTGACGAGAAAATGTTATGGATGCTGAAAATGACAATGATTCATGCAAGTTAATGTGTAATTATGCTTGAAATGTGTTAAGCTAATGATTCATACATGGATTAAGGATAACAAGATGCATGGACATGGCAAAAATGCATGAACAAGAGATATCAAACTAATAGGGATGAAATGGGGCATTTTTGCATATCCAAGGAGCATTAAAGCATCCAAATCCTAAACTACCACAACCAAAAGCCACGATAATGCATGATAATCCTAAAAGGGTGATAGAAACATGTAGAGCTCACTACAATGATGAAGGCATTGAAAAACAAAAAATGAAAATGATAAAGTGAGAAGCTATACCAACAAAACTTTAATTTTCAACCAAACAGTTGGAGCAGCAAAGATGGCTTGAATTTCCCTCTCTTCCTTGTTGTTAACAAGTAAGAAAAAGAGAGAAATAATGAGGTTTTGGTTCTGCTATGGATGAAGGTGATTTTTGGAGTGTGTAGTGGTTGAAAGTAAGTGTTTTAGGGCTGTTTTTGGGTGGTGGGTAAAGAACTACAGGATTTGGTTTTCTTGGTGTATGAATGTGTTTTTGGAAGTGTAGATGAGCTAGAATCTAACCTTTTCTGCTGAGATAGAAGTGGTCCATTTATACCAGCCTGTTGGAGCCAAATTGGAGGTGTTTTTAGCCATTTCTCACGGGGACAAGGTGATGCCAACATGGTGGCTGTAGGAGGCAACTTGCTACCAATGTGATAGGCATAAGGTGGCTGGCTTAAATGTTGAAATGTTTTTTCAGCAAATAGGGTGGCTGATGGTGATATTCATTAACAAGCTAAGTATTAGGGTGATCGTGTGATGTTGACCTTTTTTGATCCAATTTAGACTTCAAAAAGAAGTTATGATTAATTCAAAGTCTAAATTTATAATATGATATGTGTTTTAATATTTCCTTATGCAAAGAAATGAGTTAAAATCGAGTTTGGATCAATGGTGGATGAGTCAAAAATGCCCGAACTGTGAAAATGGCCTGCATGTATCGATACATTGCATAATGTATTGATACATTTGGTCAAAAACCTTATGTGTACCGATACAATGAACATTGTATCGATACAATGATCAATGTATCAATACTATGAACCATTGTATCGGTACTATGAACCACTGTATCGATACATGTTGATATGTATTAATACATTCCTTTACAAAATGCATGTTTTGGTCCTGGCATGGTCTAGTATCGATACATGAGGTCCTGTATCGATACAAAGGCTTATGTATCGATACATTTACATGGTGTATCGATACAAATGGAGACATTTCAAATTTTTTGCATGTTGGAACATTGTATCAATACATGAGAACCATGTATAGATACATTCAAGTAAAATTGTGAATTTTCTCATATCTTTTATCCCCGGATTCCTTGGACTATGTCATTTGATGCTACATCTTCACATTTACCTTTGATATGATCCCTCGGCCTTCTTGACATCCCCAAAATGGCAATCACCACCCTCTCTTATGTCTATGCTCCAAATTGCTAAAAATTAGCTGCGACAAAATAAGGTGTGTACAAATGTTAATGAAGCTTATTTCTTTCTTAAATAAAACATTGTCTAGAGGTATCACATTTGTAGCTCAACACTAAAATCTTTTTTCACCATCTCTCTTTTGCACAATATTTGGAGATCATATGTGAGACTTAAGATCTTATATTTGAAATTTTGATTCATATGCCTTATCGCTTTGTGATTTTGATTCAATAAGTGAAAATGAACTTTTCAAACTCCATATTGAATTTACATAAAATTAAGAAAAAAATTAAGAAACCAAAGTGAAATAACCAACTAATTTGATTACCAAAAAATTTAGTTATTGTTGTCCTTTGTGTAGTTTAAGTTTACAATTTTAGAAAGCTAAACACCTCGATTTGGTTAATAAATTAGTTGATCTC
Organism: Adansonia gregorii; assembly: GCA_038382025.1. Classification (NCBI taxonomy): domain Eukaryota; kingdom Viridiplantae; phylum Streptophyta; class Magnoliopsida; order Malvales; family Malvaceae; genus Adansonia; species Adansonia gregorii. Next base: position 1,118,947 of record JBBYHO010000013.1, read on the forward strand.
TAAGCCAAACAGTATGCAACCCAAACTTTGATCCTTATGCTCTAATAGCTAGAATTGCAACAATTAAACTTTTAATTTCCCTTACCTAAATTTAAGATTTGGTTATTCATCCAATGGATATAGCATTTCAATTGGTAAATTGGAAGAAGAAGTGTAAACGGAACAACCAAAAAGGTTTGTTTTTCTAAAACCAGAGTATAAGTTTTGTAAGCTTATAAATCTTTATGCAAGCTTAAGGAAGCAACAAAAAAATGGCATCAAAATTTTGATTAGCTAATAGCTATAAAATAAATGAATTTGATAAATGCAAATATAGAAAATTTGAAATGGCAAACGAAACATCTTTTGCTTATATGTAAATAAAATGGTTATATTTGGCATGGATTTAGAACAAGTTGAGGACACAAAGAAATTTTCGCCAAATAATTTTATAATGAAAGATATAGCTATAACGGATGTTCTTCTCGAAATTAAAATAATTTGAGATGAAAGTATATAGCTTTGTCACCAATACATTACATAAAAAAGGTGTTTAAAAAGTTTGACCCTCTAAATTGTATACCAGCATCTACACCCATGGATCCTGAAACAAAATTAGTGATCTAATGCTGGTCGAAAAATTGATTAGTTTCAATATGCAAGTGTAATTGGTAGTCTTATGTATATAATGACTCATACAATGCTAGATATTGCATTCGCTATTAGAAAATTAAGTAGGTACACAAGTAATCTAAATAATTTACATTAGAAAACAGTTAATAGAGTTTTTAGATACTTTAAGAAAATTATTGACTATAGAATATATTATAGTGGATATCCTTAGTTGTAGAAGGGTTATCAAATGCTAGTTGGATTACAAGTTTGGAAAATAATGTTTTCACAAATGGATGATGTTTATTCTTGGTCAAAGTGCTATTTCTTGAGGTTCTCAAAAACAAATATCTATAACATATTTTACCATGTCAATTGAGTTTACGGCATTGGCTATAGCCATTAAAAAAGCCAAATGGTTAAAAATTTTATTATATGACGTGCCTTTATGGCCTAAACCAAGTTCACCAATTTCATCAATTGTGATGGTGAAGCTACTCTAGCAATGGCATATTGCCAAGTATATAATGGAAAGTCTAAAATGTTGGGCTGAGACATAGTTTTTTTTTTTTTGACAATTTAATTTTTGATGTAATGATCACTATAACCTTTGTGAGTTTAAATGAAAATTTGGCAAATCCTTTGACCAAAAGTCCGACTAGATATTTTGTAAATAAGACCTCAAAAATGAAGGAATCAAACCCATAAATTAAAGCCACCTATGATGGAAACACTACCTAACTCTTAGTATAACGTCCAATTTTGAGTTCAGTGAGACAAAGTACATCATTTTTATGTGACTGGTAGCACTATAGTAAAATAATAATCCATCCCAAGTAAAAGTGCTAGGTCAGGTTGTGGTCAAGTTAGGATATGTAATAAACTCTTAATGGACCCATAACATAAATATGTTTAAGTGTTATAGTTACAGGAATACTCTCAATGAGATCTACCTATATGAATATGAACGTGAATTATAGCTGCTTCTAGGAGTTCAAAGACTTGGCTCTAATACCACTCATGAAAAGCAGGCAAAGACACATGGCCATAATAATGTCCTTGAATATTCTAAATTACTTAGGTTGAAATTTTGTGTGAGACATGTTAAGTTAATCAAATGGAATAGCTAGATCAAAGCAAAATCTACCATGTAAGTTCATTTAAATTTAACATGTTTTCACTAAATAAACAATCAATTGCAATACATATTCATTTATGTAAACGATTTTTAAAACTATTAAAATCTAGATTATGTTGAAAATTAGGGGAGATTGTTGAACACATTCAAAATGTCTAGGATCGAATCCCATATTGAAATTGAACAAATGAAATAATGTTATTTATATTTAGAAAAGTTCACGTCTTAGTCATTAGACACATGTAAGCATTAGTGCAATTAGACCAGGCGAAGGTTTCCAAAGTTAAGGATGGTGTAATTATGTATTAGTAACAATAATAATAATAATATTTATAACAAAAAATATTATTGTATTTTAATGCACTTGACATTTGGACACATGGCACATGATATGTAGTTGCAATTAATTTTTAATTATTTTATTTTATTTTTTGTCTGATTTTGAAGAAATAAAAGGCTTATTTGATTATTGCAAACCATTAGGTTTTCTTATTTAAACAAAGAGATATAATTACTTAAAAGATTAGAGTTGTTCAAACAAGTTACATCTAAATAAATAGGTCCATAGGGAAAACTCATTGTTTCTTTAAACAAGATAATTAGTTTAAATAAATTATGCATGTCTATACACACCTTTTAGAGAAGATATGTTTGTTCAATAGACATGCAATAATCTCTCTCTATCCAATATATATATATATATATCTTGGGTTTAAAAGAAAAGGTTATGAAAAATTTTTATTCATCTTCAAACTTTTCCAAATTTTTCTATAACATCTTAGTATAAAAATTCCTTACAAAAATTTGATAATTTTATTATACACTATTCAGTGATCAATAGATTAATTTCAACTATGAAACGTATAGTCAATCACTAAGCTTCATTGTATCCATGAGGGTTTTTTGTGCTGTTATAGTGAAGGCGAATAAAACCTTAAAAGAAAATGGCATTGATATAAGCATTAAGCCTTTTTCATTTTGTTCAATCTTTTGGGCATTTTGCAACAACAATTTTAAAGTTTTATTTTAGTTCAATAATGGCTACCACTAAAACTAAAACCCTCAAGCAATTGTTTTTTTTAGTGAAACTAGATTGATTTATTGTAATTTTCAGAAAAGCCAAAAAAAATGAATTGTATATGTCACTACGGACACCAGGGTGGATCCTCGCGGATCTATGAGTGCGTACGATTTAAGATGCTTTTCTAACTTAGAAATGTCTTCTTGATCGAGACTTTTCTTTGACGATGTGATAAGAACGAGAATATATGGATTCTCAACTTATGGTACAGTGAAATAGACCATAAGATGAATCGCTCATCTTATTGGTCTCGGATGACCGTCGCGAAATGGTCAATGCTGGGAGTCACCACCGATCATTTCGAGCTAGGCATGATCGGATGCCTATTGAAAATTATGTTTTGAGTAACGAAACTTAAAACATCATTCCCATTGTCTACGTAATACAAAGATTCATCATTTGGGTTCAGGAGTTGGTTACGCACGATGAGGTACGAACCTCTTCGTGATGCCCGAAATCAGTACCTTACTAGCTATGTCTTTCTTAGTTTCGATTCTTTCGATCTTAACATGTCACTATTTCGATATAACCCCTTTTAATGCATGAATCTTGTAAAAATAATCCAAGTTTTGATGAAAAAGATTTAATCTCAGATACACCCTGGATAGATGGGGAATATAGAGATTTTCGATAAAAATGACCTATGGATTTTACTTTGAAAATGGAATGTTCCACTTTGGGCACTGAAGAGATACCCACACGGCACATTACCTTTAGTTTTATTTGAAATGATTGGAAACATGAATGTAAATAATCATCACAAAGAAATCATGTTAGTAAGGCAATAAATAAAGTAACATAACATGGATCGTTTTAATGCAATGATAAAGAAAATGGGCAAACTATTAGAATTTATCTTGCTATTGGCATCGCTTATGTAGGAATAATCGAATTGAAAATTTTTGAGATGCATCTGGGTTTCTGGATTAAACAAGGTTTATTTGACATATTCATAGAAGTTCGAGAAGGAGAAAAAAAGATTAATTGTAGTTGAAAGATAGGGTTAGAGTATCCCTTCGAAAAGATAAGGTTGGAGTATCCCTGTGGATGGTAAATAATTTTGACAAAGGAAAATTTTTAGATCTTAACAATTTGGAAAAGCGGGATTAGAGTATCCCCTCAAAAGGTCGAGGTTAGAGTATCTCTGTGGATGATAAATAATTTTGACAAAGGAAGATTTTTAGATCTTGACAATTTGGAAAAGCGGGGTTGGAGTATCCCCTTAGAAGGTCAGGGTTTAGAGTATCCTTGAAAGTGACACATACGACACTCTTTAAAGGAGTTGAGTTGAAAAAAATTAAGTTGATAAAATCTTGTGATTTAAAAGACGGGTGAGCATTTTGACAACTTTAGGTAAAAAAATTTATTGTGAATGAGGATGGTAAAGATGTAAAATGTGTTTGTGCCTTGATACGAGCCAATGGGAAGTCAAAGCTTGTTCTTGAGTCTAATGGGGTTCACATAGAGACATTCAAATGTCTCGAGTAGAAATTCGAAAAACAACTCAATTTTGACCAAAATCAAAAATAAGGGACAACATCGCCCTATCTTGCTTATCGAATTTATTCTAAATTAGTTCAAAGGATTTAGAAGGTGGAGAAGTCACCATTAGAAAGATAATTCAATGAGGGCATCCTAAAAACATTCCCACTACCCAAAAAAGTCACTTTTTAAGTGAATAAATTTTTAAGCTCAGATTGATAGTGCTATTGGTAGAACATATGAGGGATAAGGTGTGTCAAAATTTAAGAAATCACCCCGAACTCATTTGGTATCAAAAAATTGCAAACAATACCTTTCTGAAAAGGAAATTTCATTTTAGGAAAAATTTTTAAAAAATTTAAAAAAATCATTTAGTGGGCCTGAATGGCCCAACCAGAATACATGTTCGGATTCTAGAGGTTTTGGATAGTTTAGACTTGACAAATTATAACTCTTTCATACGAAATGATCTGGGGGTGAATAAGAGATCATTTTAAAGATAATTTGACATGCTTTAATAGAAAAATATCAAAAAATTCATTAAAAGTCATTTAGGATTTTACAGTGATTTTTTAATTTGCAACAGTTGTGCTGCTAACAGGGGACAAAGTAAAGCAGGGGACATCTCTCATTTTTTTTATGTCTACGGGTCCAAACTTGAGTCATTGATGTTTGAACATCTATGACTGAAGGGAAAGAGTGGCATGAGTGTCACGAACTCATTTGAACAGCCCCCGAATAGTTTGGCATGATGAAACAGCCCGTTGATCATACCATTCAAGGTTTTGACTCAAGAAAAAGGCATAAACATTTAGGGATTAATTGTAAGACCATTTTCATTTTAAAATCAGAAGATTGAGCTTGTTTAACCAAGATTCCATATCTGGAAAACTTACTTTTCCCCAAGATATTTTGCTAGCTTTAAAGAAAGTGCTAAATCCATGCTAATCCTCATTGGTTGAGGTTAACATGCTTGGCTTGGGGGGTTTTTGAAAATCAATTTTTGAAAGCCATCAAACATGCATTTAGACAAGGAAAAGGCAACAAACATACAAGGGGATGGCACATAACATGAATAGGGATGCTAATTTTACTAATGGCCTAGAAAAAAAAAGTGTTATGCACTTTGAAAAGAAAATATTATGGATGCTGAAAATGATAATGATTCATGCTAGTTAACGTGTAAATGTGCTTGAAATGTGTTAGGCTAATGATTCATACATGGATTTAGGATAACAAGATGCATGAACATGGCATAAAATGCACAAGTAAGAGATATCAAACTAATGAGAATGAAATGAGGCATTTAGCACATAAAAGAGGCATTAAGGCATCCAAGTCTTAAACTATCACAACCAATAATGCCACAATAATGCATGATAATCCTAAGAGGGTGATGGAAACATGGAGAGCTCACTACAATGATGAAGGCGCTGAAAAACAAAAAATAAAAGTGATAGAGTAAGAAGTTATACCAACAAACTTTAATTTTTGGCCAAATAGTTGGAGCTGCAGAGTGGCTTGAATTTTTCTCCTGTCCTTATTGTAAATAAGCAAGAAAAAGAAAGAAACAAAGAGGTTTTGGCTTTGGTATGGATGAGAGTGATTTTTAGAATGTGTAGAGGTTGAGAGTGAGTCTTGTGAGGTTATTTTTGGCTAGTGGGTGAAGAGCTATGGGATTTGGTTTTTTGATGTGTGAATGGGTTTTTAGAAGTTGAAACAAGCTAGAATCTAACCTTCTTCTACTGAGATAGAAGTGGTGCATTTATGCCAGCCTTTTGGAGTTAAATTGAAGGTGTTTTTGGCCATTTCTCAAGGGGGACAAGGTGATGTCAGCATGGTGGCTATAAGGTGGCTGTAGGAGGTAACTTGCTGCCAATGTGATGGGTATAGGGTGGCTGGTTTAAAAGCTGAAATGATTTTCTAGCAACTAGGGTGGTTGATGGTGACATTGGCCAACAACTAAAGAGGAGTAGGGTGATCAAATGACATTGACCTTTTTAATCCAATTTAGACTTAAAAAATTTTTTTGATTAATTCAAAAGTCTAAATCCATAATATGATATGTGTTTTAATCTTTCCTGATGCAAAGAAACAAGTTAAAATAGAGTTTTGCATCAATAGTGGATGAGTCAAAAATGCTCGGACCATGAAAATGGCCCGTATGTATTGTTACATTGCATAATGTATCAATACATTTGGTCCAAAAACCTTGTGTGTATTGTATCGATACAATGATCATTGTATCGATACTATGAACCACTATATCGATACATGTTGATATATATAGATACATTTCTTTACAAAATGCATGTTTTGGTCTTGGCATGGCTTAGTATCGATACATGAGGTCTTGTATCGATACAGAGGCTTATGTATTGATAGATCTGCATGTTGTATCGATATAAATGGGGACATTTCAAATTTTTGGTGCGTTAGAGCATTGTATCGATACATGAGAACCATGTATCGATACATTCAAGTAAAATTATGAATTTTTCTCTTATCTTTTATCCCCGGATACCTTGAACTATGTCATTTGATGCCATATCCTTGCATTTACCTTTAATATGATCCCTAGGCCTTCTTGATCATCGCCCCCTCTTATGTCCAATGCTCCAGATTGTTAAAATTAGCCAAGACAAAATAGGGTGTCTACAGCATACTTTCAACATTAAAGATTGTTTATGTTCTAAATATTCTAAGACCTAAATAGAATGAAACAAAATCCATTATTGCAAACAAAATAAAGCATAAATAGACAAACGCAAATTGCATGTAAATAGGCCATATTTTAAATGATTTCTTAAGGAACTTGCTCAATGCATATCAAAATGAGGCTACTACAAAGAAGTTATGAGACAAATTAGAGACAAGATACATGATAATAAATGCAACTAACAACAAACTTCTTATAAGTCTTTTAAATAACTATCATATGGTTGGTGGTCAATTTGTTATTTACCAACAGCATGAAATTAAAAGAATGATTAATCGATTTGAAAAATGACATGAAAATGGATGAAACAACTATTGCATACTCTATTATAAATAAGTTTCCCTTATCTTGAAAGACATTAAAAAAATGTGAAAAATAAAAAAAAGGATATCATTCTTGAAGCTTTACAAACCATCTTTGAATTAAAGAGGAATATAAAAAGCAAGATCAGAATTATGAACACGGAAAAGCCAAAGAACATGTTATAAAGGAAAGGCAAACCACTAAATTTACCAAAAGAAAGTTTAAAAAGATTGCTAATGCTTCCAAATTCAAGAAAAAAAACCAAAGGCTTATGCTGTCTGTAGACACCTTATTTTATCTGGGCTAATTTTTAGCCAGCTAAAGGATAATTCGCCTGGTGAAAAAGTATTTTAAGGGAGGTCAAGAATGTCTATGGATCATATTAAAGAAATGCAAGGATGTGGCATCAAAAGATGTAGTTTCAGGTGTTTGGTGACAAAAAATAGGGGTAAAATTTATAATTTTACCTAAATGTATCGATACATGGTTCTCATGTAACGATATAATGCTCCACCAAACCAAAAATTTGAAATGTTCCCATTGGTATTGATACAATATGTAAATGTATCGATACATGAGTTTGTGTATTGATACATGAACCCATGTATCAATACTAGGCCATGCCAGAACCAAAACTTGCATTCTGTAAAGTAGTTGTATCGATATAATTTTTCATAGTATCGATACAATGATCTTTTTATCGATACAATATTCTTTGTATTGATATATTCTGGGTTTTTTGGGCCAAATGTATCGATACATTCTTCAATGTGTGGATACATGCAAGCCTTTTGCCATGATCGAGGCATTTTTAACTTGCCCACCATTAATCCAAAGCTCGATTTTAACTCGTTTTTGCATCAAAAAAGATCAAAACCCATATCATATTACGAATTTGGACTTGTGAATTAATCAAAACATTTTTATGAAGTTTAAATTAGATCATAAAGGGTCAATGTCATATGATCACCATACTCTTCCTTTGTTTGTTGACAAAGACCACCATCAGCCACCCTACTTGCTAGTATTTGATTTTAGCAATCAAACCAGCCACCCTATGCCCATCACATTGGTAGTAAATTGCTTCCTATAACCACCCTATAGCCATTAGCTATCACAACTTTGTCCCCTTGAGAAATAACCAAAAACACCTCTAATTTAGCTCCAAAGTGCTGGTATAAATAGGCCATTAATATCTAAGCAAAAAAAAATTTGTTCGCTTGTTTTGGCTCTCCTAACTCATTCACACATCAAAAAAATAAAATCTTGAGCCCTTCGTTTAGCATCCAAAAATAGCCCTAAACACTCAATCCTAGCCACTATACACTCTAAAAAATTATCCTTACCGATACTAGGACTGAAACATTTCTTTTTCTCTCATTTCTTGCTAATTAACAATAAGAAAAAGAAGATAATTCAAGCTAGCTCTACTACTCCAAGCACTTGACCAAAAATTAAAGCTTTGTTGGTATAACTTCTTAATAATCACTTTAATTTTTTGTTTTTTAGCCTCTTTATCATTTAGTGAGCCTTTCATGCTTTCAGCACCCTTTTAGGATTCTCATGTGTTATTATGGCTTTTGGTTATGGCAGCTAAGGATTGGGATGTCTTGATGCCCCTTATGATATGCAAAGTGTCTTATTTCATCCTTATTATTTTTGACAGCTCTTATTCATGCATTTTGTGCCATATCCATGCATCATGTTATGCTCAATCGATGCACAAATCATTAGCCTAGAATGTTTCAAGCATGTTTATTGTTAGCTTGATGGCTGTCAAAAACTAATTTTCAAAACCTCCCTAAGCCAAGCATGTTAACCTCAACTAATGAGGATTAACATGAACTTAGTATTTTCCTTAAAGTTAGCAAAAAAAATCTTAGGGAAAATTAAGTTTCCCAAACTTAGAATCTGATTAAATGAGCTCAAAACTTTTAATTTTTCGATGAAAATGGCCCTGCACTTGTTTTCGAAATGTTTGTGCCTTGTTTTTGAGTTGAAACCTTGATTGGTATGATCAACAAGTTGTTTCATCATCCTGAACTACTCTGGGGCTGTGTAAATGAGTTCATGACTATCATGCCACTCTTTCCCTTCAATCATGGATGTTCGAATGTCAATGACCCGAGTTTGGACCTGAAAACACAAAGAAAAATAAAAACATATCTTATGCTTCGCTTTGTCCCTACTAGCAGCACAACTATTGTAAATTCAAATATCAGTTTAAAATCCAAAACGATTTTTCATGAATTTTCTGATTTTTTCCCTCAAAGTGTGTCAAATTATCTTTAAAACGATGTCTCATTCACCCCTAGATCATTTCGGATGAGAGAGATGATTTTTTCGATCTAAACTATCCAAAACCCTTAGAATCAGCAACATGCATTCTGATCAGCCGGTTCATACCCACTAAGTGATTTTTCCAAATCCTTCAAACATTTTTCTTGAAAAATTCATGAAATTCCCTTTCCAGAAAGGTATCATTTGCAATTTTTCAATACCAACGAGTCCGGAGTAATTTTTCAAATTTTGACATATCCTGTCCCTCGTACGATCTACCAGTAGTGTAATTAATCCAAACTTGAGAATTTATTCCCCTAGAGAGTTATTTTTTGGGACATTGGGAATATTTTTAGATTGACTCTTGTCAAGTTACCTTTTTAACGCTATCTTGTTCACCCTCTAAAACTTTCAAACCAATTTAGAATAAATTCAAAAAGTGGGATAGCACGATGTTGTTCCCTTATTTTTGGTTATGGTCAAAACTAAGTTGTTTTCCCAAGCTTCATCTCAAGACATTTGAATGTCACCATATCACCTTGATCAGCCTCGAGAACATGCTTTGAATTCCCATAGGCTCGCATGAAGGAATGAATTTTTTTTTACATCTTTACATCCTTATTCCTAAGAATTTCTTTTATCAAAAAGCATCAAAATGCTCACTCATTTTCCAAATCACAAAGTTTTGTCAACTTAAGTTTTTCAACTCGACTTCTTTAAAGAGTGTCAGACATGTTGCTTTCAGGGATACTCCAACCCCGACCTTTCGAAGAGATACTCCAACCTCACTTTTTCAAAATTTTTAAGATTTAAAAATCTTCCTTCATCAAAATTATTCATCATCTTTGGGGATACTCCAACCCCATCTTTTCAAGGGGATACTCCAACCTTGTCTTTCAACTACAATTAAATTTTTTTGCTTCTCGGATTTCCATGAACATGTCAAGAGTCAAGCCGATTTTTATTTAAAAAAACCTTATTCAATCAAGGAACCTAAATCCATCTCAAAAATTGTCAATTCGGTTATTCCCAGATAATCGATGCTAATTGCAAGATAAATTTCAATAGTCCATCCTTTCTTTTTATCATTACATTGAATGGTTATGTTACTTCATTCGTTGCCTTGCTAATGTGATTTCTTAGTGATGATTATTCACATTCATATTTTCAAATCATTTCAAGTAAAATTACAGGTGATGTTTCGCGTAGGTATCTCTCTAGTGCCTAAAATGGAATATTCTATTTTCAAAGTAAAATCCAAAGGTGATTTTTATTAAAAATTTTTATATTTCCCATCTATCCGGGGCGTATATGAGATTAAATCTTTTCATCAAAACCTAAATTTGTATTTCTATAAAATTCATGCATTAAAAGAGGGTTGTATCAAAATAGTGATGAGTTAAGATAGAAAAAATTGAAAATGAGATAAAATATAATTAGTAAGGCACCGATTTCGGGCGTCACGATGAGGTGCGTGCCTTATCGTGCATAACCAACTCCCAAACTCAAATGGCAAATCTTTATACTACGCAGACCATGGGATCAATGTTTCAAGTTTCGTAACTCAAGACATAGGTTTTAATAGGCATCTGATCATGCCTAGCCTAAAATGAAAGGCGGCGACTCCAAGTGTTGGCCACTTTGTGATGGTCATTCAAGATCAATAAGATGAGCGATTCATCTTATGATCCCCCTCACTGTATCACGAGTCGAGAATCCATACTTTTTCACTCTCATCACATTGCGAAGGAAAAGTCTAAGTCAAGAGAACATTTCCTAGTCAAAAAAATATTTTAAGTCATATACACCCATAAATCCGTGAGGATCCACCTCAAGGTACGTTGCGACACTGTCATTATGATAAGCCAATACATTTCAAGAACGAATGTTAATTACTAAGAAAAAAATACCTCTTTAAATGCTAGTACTACCAAAAAATTTGTGGCCATGATCTCTTAAGTTATTATAGTTGAAGACAGTGATGCATGGTGGATGTATTAAGACGCAAGTAAACATGTAGGAAAGGATAATGACATGTACAGAAGTCCATTAAGTTTGTGTTTCAACTTGTAATTAAGGCAAATAAGTTTATTGTGTCCAAGAGAGAAAATTTTTTGGGAATGGATATTTGAATAAGGGTGTATTCAAACTTAATATTGTTCTTAATAATAAGAATGTCATTTATACTTATAAGTTGAATCTTTTTCTTTATAGCATTATAGATTAGGAAATTTGAATACAAAAGATTAAGTGACATGCATAATTAGAACTAGTTCCATATTTTAATCCTAATATTGATAAATGTAACACATTCACATAACGAGAAATCTATCACAACATGGCCTAAATAAGAATCCTGACTAGTCTGACTTAAAACGATGGATGTACCCCTTATTCCTAAATATATCTGCATATCGTTATTTTTTTATTGTAGGGGCCATATTATCATTGTTTTATTGTTCTTTATTTTTTTTGGGGATTGAATGGTCGAGATGAATTGCTCACTCGACTTAACCCTAAATAGTCATTACAAAATGACCATTTATTTTGGAGTAGCCATCGATTTATTTACTAGGTGAAATCAATAACCTATTTGAGTTGATGTTTTCAGGGCTATAAAACCTTAAAAACAAAGCCTGAGGTCTACGTTGATACTAGAGATCACATGAAAGTGTCTAGAAGTCAGTTATAATCATGAGTAAGGATCATCCCCCTTGTGATGCCTGAAAATTGGTACCTTATTAACCATATGTTAATTAAAATTTTGATTTTTATTTGGTTTCAATATTTAATATTTAATTATAATTCACATAATATTTTGTTAAACCAATTTATTATTCTAGGAAAGTTGGGTTTTAATGTTTTTGGAAATCACAATATCATTTGCACCCTTTGGAGAACCAAGAGAACACGAAAGTTTTCATCATTCTCTATCGTACCTACTAGAGAATTGGTGGCATACGAAAGGCTTTTGCAAATCAAAATATCTTCTGTACCCTGCTAGAAAGTCAGTGGAATACAAAAGGTTTTATTTTTATGAAAATTGAAAAAAATCTGACATTCTATTTGAAAAGGATATCTCATTTTGAAAAAATAATTCGTAGAATCTCTCTTATATACTAAGAGAAATTTAAGTACATTTTAACTCAAAGACATTACTTTAATTTTTTAAAAAAAATATCTAATTTTATTAAAAATATTAACCTAAAGACCCGAAAATGATCTAACATGATGAACCTTTTCTAATGTGTATTTTTGACATGAAAGCATCCTAGTAATTACTTAGGACTTGGTTCTAATGTGAAATTACTAAAATGCTTTCGGGGTATATCTTCGACATGAATGCATCCCATTAACCTTAAATGACTTGAAAGTAATTGTAAAAGGGTGAACCTATCCTAAATATGTATCCTAAAACATCCCAGTGACTATAAAGGACTTGGTTCTACAAAATTACCAAAATGGCCCTAGGCTAACCTTAACGTGAAAGTATCATAGTACCCTAATGGACACTAAAATGATCATTAAATGATAAGCCTATCCTAAATACACATCTTTGGCATAAAAGAATCCCAGCACTACTTGGGACTTGATTTTAAGGAAAATTACCAAAATACCTCAAAGGTGTACTGTCAACGTGAAAGTATCCAAGTACCATAATGGACACTAATATGATGAGAAATGATGACTCTATCCTAAATAGCGAAATTAAAATATTAAGATTGGCTTAAAATGCAAAAATTGGGCTTAAACTTTTTAAAATTTTATTTCCTACCCTAACAGAGAACCGAGAGAATACATAAAGTTTTAAAATTTTTTATACCCTACGGAAGACCATAGGAATAATAGAAATATTTAAGTGACAATAAATGGTCATTTTATCTCTAAATACTAAATTTTCTATATAACCCTAAACTTTTCTAATTTTACTTTTAGGTCCCTAAATAAAAAAATTACAAATCTTCACAAAAAATCACAAAACCATATGAGAATAAACATGAAAAACACAAAAAACATACTCATGAAGATTTGGCTAAATAGCTTGGCCTTGAAACAAAATTTTTTAACTTTTTGCAAACTAATCCCCAAACTTTTTTTAATTTACATTTAAGCCTCTACATGGAAAAATACCACAAAATATCACAAAAAATCATCAAACCATATAAGAATCAACACAAAAATCATGGCAAAAATACACATGAAGATTCAGCCAAGCACCTTTAGCCATAAAATACATTTTTTCATATTTTACAATTTAGTCTCTAAACTTTCTTAAACTATGAAATGAAGCCTAAAAGGTTAAGAATACCTAAAACATTTTTAAAAATGCAAAAATCTATCTCCATATGGCCTATCAGGCATTTGGCCAAACCAAGAATGCCGTAAAAATTTTCTACATATTTTACAATTCAGTACCTATGTTTTCTAATATTGTTAAAAAAACATAAAAATTAAAGAAACATAAAATAATAACAAAAATAGGTGCAAAATCATCATCAAAACAACTTACAACTTACTAGAGTCAACCAAACAAAGAAATATAAAACATAAATAGGGTTTAATATCTAAAATAATGAAAATGAACATAAATAATTACTCCCAAGCTTAAATAAAAATAAATATAAAAAAATATTTAACATATTAACATACAAACTGTAAGAAAAGAACAAAAAACATCAACACACATATAGAACAAAATCAAAATTATAATAAAAACAATATTTTACAAGATAAAAATCAAAATATAACTAAAATAACAAAAAAATACTATATATATATATAATCACCATGTTTAGCCGTACAACATGGATGAAAACATAAGCCTTAACATGGTGTTGAATCATAAATGAAATGAAAAATGAATAGGAATGAAAAAATGAAAAAAAATATGACTTATACCTGAAAAAACTTAAGAAAACTAAGTAAAAAAATATTTTCCTTAGTTTTTTTTCCTGCCAATAACTAGAGCCTTAAAATGAATAAAAGCATCCCTATTTATAAGGATTAAGGTCGGCCAAGACACACAAGAAATGCCTTGGCCAAATGGTTTCCACACCATTCCATTTTTTATATTTATTACTTGTAATAATTACTTGTAATTTTAATTTAATTTAAATACAAAATGATTTGATTTAAATTTATTATTTTTGTCATTTTATGGCTAAGGTCATTAATGACATAATCCATTTCTAGAGCATTTTAAGTGGCATTTACATATAGTATGTAAAATTATACCAAAAAAATCAATTAAAAAGACTAAATTATAAAAAATTAAAATTATGTATTTGAAATAAATTTCATATGATCAATTTAATTTATTCTAATAACAAGATATATTCTAATGTTCAAAAAAAATCAATTAAAATTTAAAACTCATAAACTTTTATGAGAAAAACTCTTATCAAGGAATATTATATATGTTAAAAAAAGTAAAACTCATAAAATAAATTAAATTTTACAAAACTGATTTAATCTAAATTAAACAACAATATTTTAATAATTTTAAAAATTATAAGCATAGAAAAATCTTAAAGAAAAATTTACGAAGTATAAAACTCCATATCTTGAAAACAAAATAATTTTGAAAAAAACTCATTATATAAAATGAATTTTGAAGAACTATTTTACTAGTGGTCAAATGAAAATATTCAAAGAATTTTGAAGTATAAGACTTGAGAAAATTCAACTAAAAAATTTTACAGATAAAAGAGAGCTCATATTTTAGAGCCGATAAGCTTTTTAAAAATACATTAAAACTTATATCAAATGAATTAATTATAACATATTATTGAAAATATTAATTTATGAAATGGTCAATATAAAAATTTGAAATCCAAAGCAAGTCTTTACCGAATTCATGAGCATAATACCAGCAATACAGTGAAAGGTTTAAAAAATAATTGGCAAAATTAGCAACTTGATACCTTATTAGAAAAATGCCAATAAGATGGTCAACTTGATACCTTGAATATTCTTGAATTTTTGGAGTGAGTATCAGAATAAATACCACTTAGGTATCCATAAAAATATATAACGATTAACTTCCTAAATTTTACGAAAAATTCTTGAAAATTTTTAAAAATGAAAAATTTAGCCACAATGTGATCCACAAAAATAAATTTCCAAAATTTGCCATGAAAATATTAATAAAATATTTTTTCTTAAATGTTCCTCTTGTCTACCTGACATTGGGGCTCAAAATGGCACTTTTTTCATTACATGCACATATGGCCATTTAAATATGACTAAAAAGGTGTCGAAAATGTAGAAGTCATTTGAAAAGCATCTTCCCAGTGAGGGCAGCTGTTAAGTTCTCAGCCTCAGATATTCAGGATTATCAAAAAAGAGACTCAAATGAAATTAAGTGTCTACAACTATCCCTCTTTAACCATTGATGAAAATCAGGAACATGGCAAAGACCAAATAGACATAATTTTGTTTGGGTCATTAAGCTTTGAAAAATAAACTAAACTAATAACGAACATAAAAATTGATTAGCTAAGGGTGAATCCTTAAATTAAAATTACGACTAGTATGAGATATAAGTCAAAAGGGGTTGATTGGGATGAAACCGTGCAGGTTAACAAATAAGAAGGGTTAACTAGGGCAAAAATGAATTAAAAGAGTTGATCAGGATGAAATCATACAAGCCAACAAATGAAAAGAGTTGATCGAGACAAAACCATACAAGTCAACAAATAAAAGGTGTTGATTGGGACAAAACCATACAAGTCAGTGAATGAGAAGGGTTGACTAGGACAAAACCATATGAGCCAATGAATGAGAAAGGTTGATTAGGACTAAACCAAACAAGTCAACAAATAGAAAGGGTTAATCAGGATAAAACCATACAAGTCAACAAATAGAAAGGGTTGATCGGGATAAAACCATATACATCAATAATTGAGAAGGGTTGATCGAGATGAAACCATGCAAGTCATGAATGAGAAAGGGTTGACAGGGAGAAAAACATACAAGTCAATGAATAAGAAAAGACTGACTGGGATGAAACCATATAAGTCAATGAATAAGAAGGGTTGTCTGGGATGAAACCATACAAGTTGACGAATGAAGGAGGTTGACCATGACAAAACCATACAAGTCAACAAATGAGAGGTTGCCAAGGATAAAGCCATACAGGTAAATGAATAAAAAGCGTTGATCAAGATAAAACCATACAAGTCAACGAATGAAAGAGGTTGACTGGGATGAAACCATACAAGTTAACAACTAAAAAGAGTTAACCAAGATGAAAGCATACGAGTCAATGAATGAAAAGGTTGATCGAGATGAAACCATACAAGTCAATAACTAAAAAAAGTTGATCGAGACAAAATCATACAAGTCAACAACTGAGAGAGGTTGATAAAGACGAAACCATAAAAGTCAATAATTGAGAGGGCTTGAGCAGGATGAAACCATACAAATCAATAAATGAAAAGGGTTGACCGGGATAAAACAATATAAGCCAAAAACTAAGTAAGGTTAACTAGGATGAAATGATACAAGTCAATAGCTAAGAAGGGTTGATCGAGACAAAACCATACAAGTCAACAACAGAAAGGGGTTGATTGAGATGAAACCATACAAGTCAACAAATGAGAAAGGTTTACCAAGATAAAACAATACAAGTTAACAAATAAAAAGATTTGACCAAGACGAAACCATACGAGTTAACAAATGAGAAAGGTTGAATGACATCTGATATTTAATCAATTATAAAACTTATCTTTTGATTTTGAATGAATAAGCATAATTGTTACTCTCCACCAGCATCGTATATAACTTTTCTTGCAAATTATTAAACGCATATGCATGCATAATGCAAATGATGAATTCTTATAATTTCTTTATAAAACCTACAAATCTTATGATTTTTCATTATCTCTAATCTAACCTATTTTAGAATATAAAGCATTTTCAAAAAATATAGTAGACATTTATTCTTCCTTTTGGCTAATAAAGTTAGTGCCTAAACCTCAATTTGAAGGTAACATTAGAAGATAGTGTAAGTAAAATAATCTACTCCTATACCCGGAGTCGAAGGCATTTTCAAAAAATATGATGAATTTTATTTTCTTTGGGTAAGACAAATAAGGCTGACGATGCCTGGGTTTGGAGTTCCTTGTGATTATGTAAGGCAAGTAAGGCTGATGATGCGTAAATCTAAAGCTTCTTGTAAAGAATTTATTTTCCTTTTATTAGAAATGCCTTTTAATGATGACTTCCAAATTCCTTTTTCATTAATGGTACTCGACCACCTTATTAGTTTATTTTAATTCTTCCTAGAATGTCCAAAGAATTGTAATATTAATTAAGATTCCTAAAATGTTTAACCTTAATCCAAAGTAATTCAAAGAAATGTACTTGTCATTTATTTTTAAACTGTTAATCATCCTTTATCAGAAATGTTAACGTGACTAAAGGATCTGACAAGGATATGGATAAAAATATATAATTACATTCCAATAGAGAAAAGGAATAAAATATTGGTTTTTCAATAAGAGTATAAATAAATCATAAGAAAATTGTGTATTACTCAAGTGGCTAGAATCTCTCATTTAATTCTTTAAAAGTCTTTTTTGAATCGAACATTGCTCTTATGTGGATCAATCTCTTTGAAGAAATCTTCGATTGCACTCTACCCTTTTTTTTGGGATTAACCTTTTAAAAAAATTCACCTGACACATTCCTTTACCAAAATTGCCTTTTTTATGTCTTCAACCCAAGGCATCCTTTTTAACACCTAGTTTTTTTTAATTATTTTTTTATGATATTGCCATTTAAATATAATACATCTTTAAATTATCAAAATTGATAGGACTGGGCAATATGCTCCTATCTATTTCTGCCAAAATCAATACCCTACTGAAAAATGCTTTTTAAACCACATAAGGCCCTTTCCAATTTGTTGCCCACTTACCAAATGAATCTTCTTATCCAGTAAAGATTTTCTTTAATACTAACTCCCCTTCATGAAATTGCCTCAGGCAAAGTTTCTAATCATGAGCTCTCACCATTCTTTTTTGGTACATTAGCCCATGCTAAATCACTCGTAGCCTCTTATCCTCAATAAAATTCAAGTATTCATAATTATTTTGGACCCATTCAGCTTTTTTTAGCTTGGTCTCTATCAATACCCAAAATGAAGGAATTTTAACCTCAATTGGTAAAATAGCTTTTATGCCATATACCAACTAGTAAGGTGTTGCACTGGCAGAGGTCCGAATAGAAGTTTAAAAAGGTAAGAGGGCAAAAGGGAGTTTTTATGCCAATCTTTATAAGTTTCCACCATCTTTGCCATAATTTTCTTGATATTTTTGTTGGCTATTTCTACCGCTCTATTCATCGTAGGATAATATGTCACTAAATTATGATGAGAGATCTTTAGTTGTATATGCACCTCTATCATCAATTTATTATTCAAATTAAAGGCACTGTCCATTATAATTCTCTCAGAGATTTCAAATTGACAAATGTTATTAGTCTTTAAGAATTTTATCACCATCAACTTTGCACGTTTGCATAAAAAGCATCTGTAACCCATTTGGTGAAATAGTCCATAGCCACCAAAATAAAACGATGAAAAGTTAAAGCTATAAGGGAAATTGGTCTAATAACATCCATGCCTCATATAGAGAAAAGCCATGGAGCAGTTATAACATGCAGTGGCGAAAGTGGTACATGGACTTTATCTGCATAAACTTGGCATTTATGACATTTTCGAGCATAGTTAAGATAATCACCTTCCATAGTCATCCAGAAATAGCCCAATCTCATGATTTATCTCACCATTTTAGGCCCATTAACATGAATTCTACAAACCCTTTTGTGTACTTCTTTCAAAATTCTCTGTGCTTTAGGAGTATCCATACATCGTAGTAATGTCTGATCATGGTGTTTCTTGTAAAAGATCTCACCATCTAGAATGAAGCTCATTGCTAACCTCTTTAATGTTTTTTTGTTATTTTTAGAGGCATTGTTAGGGTATTCTCGATCTATGAGGTATCTAGCTTATCTGGGTAAAGGTTACTTCTTCTTTCTCATTAATTCTAAACATCAAGGCAAGGATGATGAGGGCATTTGCCCTTTGATTCTCATTCGAGGCAAATAAATGAAATTCGCTTTCTTAAACTCTTATAATAATTCAAGAATTAACTTTCTATACTATGCCAACCTTGAATCGCAAGCTTTTTATTTCCCATGTAGCTAATAAATTACTAGAGTTGAATCTTCAAAGACTTTCAACACTCGAACATTTCTCTCAATAGCTGTGTCGAGTCCCATAACACGTCTCATATTCTGTTGTATTGTTTGTGCAATTAAAATCTAATTTGGCAGTACAACAATAATAGTCTTCTTGCGGAGATATTAAAATTATGCCAATTCCATGTCTCAAAGTGTTTGAGGCCCCATTGAAGAATTAACTTTTTATAATAATAATTCAAGAATTAACTCTTTATAATAATAATTCACTTTCTCAAACTCTTATAATAATTCGAGAATTAACTTTTTATATTATGCCAACCTTGAATCTCGAGCTTTCTATTTTCGATGTAGCTAATAAATTACTAGAGTTAAATCTCCGTAGACTTTTAACAATCGAACATTTCTCTCAATAGCTGTGTCGAGTCCCATAACACGTCTCATATTCTGTCATATTGTTTATGCAATCAAAATCTAATTTGGCGGTACAACGATAATAGTTTCTTATGGAGATATTAAAATTATGCCAATTCCATGTCTCAAAACGTTTGGGGCCCCATTGAAAGACATCTTCCATACTAGTTTCTCTGATTGATCACCTTCCTCTTCAATAGAACCATTCATCAAATTTTTATCAAGAAAATCAAAATCTAAAGGCTAATAATCATCAAAGGCCTGGCTTGCTAAGAATTCAACCATAGCATTTCCTTTAACAGCTTTTGGGCTCACATAAACTACAATTTTAATAATAAGACTTTCCATCTTGCTATTCTCTCAAAAAATGTTGGTGCTTTGAATAGATACTTGATTAGATCTATTTTTATAATTAACCAAGTAGTACAATATAACATATATTGCTTAAGCCTTTTTACAATCTAAACTAAGGCATAACATATTTTCTCTATTTAAGAATAGTTTGCCTTCTTTTCCAAAAATTTCTTGCTAAAGTAATAAATTACCCTTTCTTTAATATTGGTCTCATCATGTTTCCCCGAAACATCCCATTGATCACCCAAACACTATTAAGGTATAATAGGGACGCTAAGGACTATTAGTACTAAAATTGAAGGATTTGTTAAATATTGCTTTAGCTTTTTCAATGCAATTTGGTAATATTCAGCCCATTCTCTTAGATTATGTTTTCAAAGAAGCTGAAAGATTGGATCACATTTGTCTGTGAATAGAGAAATAAAGTGAGCAATATAATTCAATCTTGCAAGGAAGCTTCTCACTTATTTTTGAGTGCGCAGAGGTGGCCACTCCTGAATGGCTCTAATCTTATTAGGATCAATCTTAATCCCCTTTTCACTTACAATGAAGTCTAATAGCTTCATCCTTCACCTAAAGTACATTTTATCGGATTCAACTTTAATAGTTATTTTTTAAGCCTTTCAAACAATTTCATAAATCTACAGCATACCTCACTTCCTGAAGGGACTTGGCAATCATGTCATTCACGTATACTTGAATCTCTTTATGCATCATATCATGGAATAAAGTAACCATTGCCCTTTGATAAGTTGCCTCTGCATTCTTTAGTCTGAATTACTTTATAACAAAAAGTACCCCAAACAATGACAAATGTGGTTTTTTTTCCATGTCTTTGGGTGCTATTTTAATCTGACTATAGCCCGAGAATACATCCATGAAAGAAAACAAATAGTTTTTTACAGTGTTATCAACCAATATGTCTGTATGAGGGAGAGGAAAATATCCTTTAGGCTTACTCGATTCAAATCCTGATAGTCTACACACATTCTAACTCTTTCATTTTATTAGGAACCGAGACAATATTAGCAACCCATTCTGGATACTTTGCCACTTCAAGAAATCCGACATTAAATTATTTATTTACCACTTTTTTAATTTTTCAATAGCATTTTAAGCTTTATCCTCCTCAATTTCTGTTGAACTGGCGTGCATCCTAGTTTTAAAGGTAACTTGTGGACTACTATTTCTAGTTCTAAACACGGCATATCTTAATGACCATGTGAACTTCACAAAATTCTAAAATAAATTTATTAACCCTTTTTTAGTTTAGGTGTGATAATAGTTCTTATCCTAGCCTCTTTTTCGTTATCATCATCCCCTAAGTTATAACCTCTATGCGCTCCTCATAGGGAACTATTTGCCTATTTTCTTGCTCAATCAATTTCATCAAATCAGGAGATAGAGTGTAATCAATCAACATCTTCTTCAAGATCATCCTCGTTCAAGCAAATGGACCATTCAAAATTAACCTTGGAATCTTAAATGAGATCATCTTCTTCTTTTTAATCAAGAGATCTATAGAAGCAAATAAGAACAACAATAGACAAATAAGAAAATATGGAGTGATTCATGTATGTGTATGTGAAGGAAAAAAGATTATGGTATGTAAGAGATAGAATATACAAAAATTTCATGCATTTCATTTTCAAAATGATTATATGACATTTTTAAGCCCTTCACAAAATGATCCTTTTATGTTTCGAGCTAAAACAAATAAATGGAGTTCTTAGAATTACTTTGGATTAAGCCTAGACACTATAGTTCTCTTAATAACAGTTAATTCATCGAAACATATCCAATAAGGCAAGATAGATTCCACGGTCATCATTCAATTCTTCATCAGTTGCCCCAATAACATTCACTTAATAATTCTTAACAGTTGGAATAATCGCCATTATATCATCCTTTACTTCTTTTCCTTGAGTTACTTGATTAATGACTTCTCCATAACAGAAAACTTCTTTTAAAAAAAGGTGAAGAAATAAATTTTTATGCAAGTTCTTTTCTCTAGCTCTCTTTTTTGACTTTATCTTTTGATCGTAAAGAAGTCGTACTTGTCTTTCTTTCTGCTCACTTGAATGGATTGGCTTACCCCTTGTAAATATTCTTTAAGCCCTTTTCCTGCTTGGACGCCTTTCCCCACTATAAATTTCGAGTCTATATGAGTGCTTTTAGAGAGTTAAAGCTTTGGAAATAGAGATCCTTCCACAAGAAAAGTAGCATTGATAATTTTAAACGCCCTAAATAAGCATTCATCTGCTTCATCATTAACCTCAATATATAATGCTTCAATCAAAGTCAAAATGATTATATCTTCCTTCCCAGATACACTAACTATTTATCATCCATAATAAATTTGACTTTCTAATGAAGGATGATGATGCAGCATAGCAATGTGGATCCAGGTCATCCCAACAAATAATTGTATGCGAGAACGATATCTAACACGTGAAACGTAACTTCAAAGGGACATAGGTCAATATTTAATGTAATGGAAATAGTGCTTTTAATCTTCTTTTTCATTCAATCAAAAGCTTTAACCACTATTTGACTGTGCTTAATCTGACAAGTGTCCACTGGTAGATAGGATAAAGTAATCAATGGCATCACTTTCAAGGCTAATCTGTGATGATAAGCACCTTAAGCAATATAGTCCCATTACAATTAGTTGTTATAAAGAGCTTTTATAAAGGTAGTTCCTCTTAGTGGAATTTCATCATAGTTGAAACAAATAAAATTATCAGTAACAATGTTTCTTATTATATGGTTGAGCTTATTGAAAAAAATATTTTATGGGACATAAGCTTGATTAAGCACTTTCAGCAAAGCATTTTGATGTATTTTGGAACTAAGCAGCAAGGCTAACACAAAAATTTTTTCCGGCTGCTATTTTAATTGCTCCACAGTACTATACTCACTATACTTTCTGAATTTTAAAAATTTAGCAGCTTTTTTTCTTTAAAAAGTTCTTGAATTTCTAGAAAGTGTCTGCAGTTATTTGTCCCTTCATCTTGGTTTTAGCAGCTACTTCACTGGTTTCTAGCCATAAACACAACCACTTTAAGTTACATGACTAACCCCTATAATGTCAAGTGTTGCCAATTGACCTGTCAAAGCTTGTAGAGTTGTCATTTAACATCATATCTCTATGACACCTATTTTTTATCCTTATACGAAAAAAGTGTTAAAGTCTAAATGATAAATTTCGGGGTAGTTTCATTTTTGGGAGGAGCTAGTCTGGGTTGATTATAATAAATAATAAGGGGTGATGAATACCATAAGGTGGCCATGATGGCCCTTCACTAGTCATATTAATTAATTTCTCTTCCTTTAATATAACTTCCGTATAAAATTTAATTTCTCCTCTATCCATCATCCTTAGAATGAAAGTTAAAAAAATGTGGACAATTATGTAAGCTATGCCCAAGGGTGGCATGAAACTTACAAAAGAACCTGCTTAGCTATCAACATATTTATGATTTTGACTAAGGATTCTACCTTCAGTTAAAATTGCGCAAACTTTTTCCATTGAGGTCTTAACTTTTCTGACATCATTTTTTAGTGATCATTGTTGCTCAGTAATCAGGGCATAGACTCTTGGTTTAGGATGATTTGGCAGAAGATTTGCTGCGACATTAGGTCCTAGGGCATTATCAAATTTAAAGCATTATTTTTAAAGAGAATTTGGACTATTTTTTTTAAAAATAAGGCAATTTTCAATTGAATGACCTGCTACTTCATGATATTCAGAATAAGCATTCTTGTCATACCAAGTTGGAAAATTGCCCTCATATGGCTTAGTAAGAAACGAAGCCACTAATCAAGCCTCAACAAGTTTATCAAATATTTCTTTATAAGAAAAAGGTAAAGGCTTGTAGTTAGGTTTAGGTTGGTTGGTTCTTTAGGTTGATTATTTAAAATTGGTCTTATTTGGTTTTGATAAGATTTAGGGTGGGAGTTTGCTCTGATAACAAGGGCAATTTTCTTGATGAAATGGTTGGTTAATATAGTTGGCAGACAAAGCTTCTTCTTTCTTTTCATCGGATCCACTCTTCTTTATAGCGAAAGATTCACCGATCATACTCTTTCTAGCTTTTATAATAGCTTCAATGATTTCCCCAAAAATGACAAGGTCAAAGAAATTATTGGTTCTATTCCCTACTAGCTTGTCATAGTAGGGAAGGCATAAAGTACCTATAAATAACATGGTTGTTTCCTTCTTAGTTAAAGAAAGTTGCACCTAAAAAGCCACATTTCTCCATCTCTGAGCATATTCTTTAAAAGATTTTGTGGGCTTTTTCTCCATATTCTAAAGAGTCAATCTATTAGGTACCCACTCAATCATGTGTTTGTACTACTAGACAAATGCGTTAACCAGATCAAACCAGAATTGAATTTGATTACGAGTTAAACTATTATACCAGTTTAATGCTGAGCCCATTAAAATTTCTTCAAAGCAATGGATGAAAAGCTTAACATCATAAGAATATCTAGCCATTTTTTGGATATATATATATATATCTTAATGTGGGCTTATGAGGAGGTGGTGCTCTCATATCTTTCAAACTCTGGCATCTTGAATTTTGGTGGAAGGACCAAATCTAGTATAAAACTAAGGTCTTCAACATCTATACTAGTATATAGCTTATTTTTTTCTATAGATTTAAGTATTCTTTCAAGAAGGCGCAATTTTTAAATTTTTGCTTTAGAAGGTGTAATTTTTCAATTTTTTGCTTTAAATTTACCTTTTTGCTTTTTTTTTTCATCAAGAACAGAGGTTATTAATTCTTGTCGTTACGATTATGGCTCTTGCATTTGCCCTTTGCAACAAAGAATCGAAGTTAATAACAATAATTGGAGGTGGTGTAGCCTAGGAATGTTTGGTGGTCTATTTCATATGTTTGGAGTCTGAGTTTTATGTACATTTTCAAGTGGTGTCTTACGCTGAACTCCTCTAGATGTCTTGATAGGAATGCCAACAATACCTTTTGACTACTAAAAACTGACTCTCTTGCTTAAAGCAATTCCATTAGTCTTGTAATTTGGGCTTGCAATTCTTTCTGTCTTTTAATCATGGTTTTTTTAAACTATCATCGACTTTCTTTCAGTCTCTCTAATCTTGCTAATTGATCTTCAACCATTTTCCTTGCTTTGGGTCGAGTATAATAGTGATAGGTGGGTGGTTGCTCGGTGGTTTTCTTTGCAATGTTGAAACCTTAAAAAAGAAAAAATCTAAATTTTATTAAGTTCAGCTTGTATTTGTTAATGAATGTGTGTATATGCATATATAATGAATGTATATATGGTATGAATGAATGTAAGTGTAGGAAGACTTGCTTTAGCAAAAGATTTTGAACTCATAAATTTTCATTAATTTTCTAATGAATTACACATTGTTGATCACATAAAGGTTAAAGTCATAACTTGATCATATTGACACTGAGCTTGTTCTAAAAATGTAAGTACAGTGAGCCCATATTCCCTAACTAGATTAACCCCAACTTTTTAAGACTTGGATTTTTTTTACCATTTTTCTTGCCGGAATGGCCACTAAGTGAACCTGTTTCATGAGATGATCAGTATAGGACTATCGACCTAGGGAATTGACCATCCATCTTTCACTTTCATTTTTAGCATATCGTAATTTATCACTCTAATATGCATCCATTGCTTGATAGGCTTGACCCCTGGCATCTATGTCATGTTCTTACTGTTGTAATACTTCCCTAATTTGCTTAATAGTCATGGCAAGAATTTTCCTCTCTTGAAGCAATTAAGATGTTCTTCCTTGTTCTTTATCAAGGGTGACCCTGAATCATTTATTTTTTTCTGTTATACCTTTTAGTGGTGAATGAAATCAAGAGGGGGTGAATTGATTTCTTAAAATTTTAGTAAATTAAAACTTTGATAAATAAAATTGAGAAATCTAAATGATAAATTTTGGAGTTCAAGTTAGTGAATAGCAATAAACAATAAAAGACAAAGGCAAGAGAAGCAAACTCAATGATTTGTAAAGGTTGGGCCTTAATTGCTTACGTCCTCTACCTCGAATTTTCACAATTCACTAACTTAAATTATTTACCTTTCAAGGATAAGGTATAACTTTTACATTCCCTATCTTTCAAGGCTAAGATAGAGACCTCTACCCTTTATCTTTTATGGGTAAGATAGAACCCCTCTCACTACTTTTGAAGACTAAGTAGAAACATTCTCTACTTTTGAATGGCTAAGTAGGAGCCTCCTTTTTTTGCAAGGATTTGAGTGTAAACAAATAAAACCGTTAAAGGTTAGGTGTTTAGAAGAATTTTGGCTCAAGGGAAATATGTATCTAAAGATAAAAAATGAAGAATACAAAAATAGGAAGAATTAATCCTATACAAAGATGAACTACTTAGTGAAAATGATGGAAAAGATGAAAGATTTGACTTTAAGCATAATTTTCTTGGTTCCTTTCTTGTTGAAGGTGTTGGAGTGGCTTATTTAAAGCCTTGGTCATGATTCTAGCCATTGGGAAAATTTGGTGAAGGAATATAGCTGTTAAAGCCTTCAAAATACTGTTGTTCCCCGTGCCTTTGTATCAATACATTGTGTTTAATGGTCCAAAATATGACCGTTAAACAGTCTTGTATCTATACAAAAAGATCTATCTCGATACATGAATAGTCTTGTACCAATACAGAATGCTCTGTCTCGATACGAGAACAGTGATTTATGCATTTTAAGGCTATTTAGCTACTGCTAAGTATTGTATTGATACATACACATAGTGTATCGATTCATTCACATGAAAATCAATTTTAAAAGGTTTTTCGTGACTTTAAAACATGTAAAACTTATCTCAAAAATGTTTTATATAAAAATATGTCTTCAGAACATATTTTTGAATGCTTGAAGAAGTTAAAATACATTCTAGTATTTTTCAAAGTGTTTATGAAATATTTCATGGAAAAATAATAATCTTGAAAATATTTAAACACAAGCTAATTAAGCTTAAGTTTTAGTTATATCAAAATTAAGATTAATTCAAAACTAATATAGCTAACAATCTCCCTCTTTTTGATATGACAAAACTTAACGTTAATTTGCTTGGTAAACTCCCCCTTAATCATTTAAAGCTTTTCAATAAAACTCCCCATTAATAAAAGCATCATGAAAAGGATTTTTTTTTTTAATATTTTATTTTGAAACACTTAGCAATGGCATTTTTTGTCATATTTGGCTTCAAGAATACCAACACACAATATTAAGGATTTCAATAATATAAATAATGTAAGCACATATGAAATCCTCCTATTTGCTAGCATAAGCATATATATATATAAATAAAGTACAAGCAAGCAAATTAACCCTTAAAATTCTTTCCCTTTTGGGATATCAAAAAGGTGAAGGAAGATTAATTCAAAGTTATGGGTCTAATTTCAACAAGAATTCTAGAAGGTATATTAAATATGAAACATTGAAGAACATGTCTACCAATTATTGAGAAAAAATATATGCAATTAAGTCCTAATGTGTAGTTCATCCGATTTTTGTATTCCTTTGTAGTCATTTAATCACATTTAAGAGATAGAACATACTAATTGTTAAAGGATTTTAAGAATTATTAATCCAATTGGTGTTTAGGTGCATAATAGATACAAATTTTTGAATTTTTAGCACACATGCACACTACAATAGATGCCATATGAAAGGTTAAAAAAAATTAAGAAAAAACGTAACAAACTTCCATAGGTTAGAAAATCATTTGCTCATTTATGATATATTAATAAAATCATTTTAGCAAACATTTAATCAAAGAACATGCTTAAATATAAGAATTATGCACTTAGACATGTTCAAAGATTCATTCAAAGCAAACATTTTGAGCATACATTACATACTAGAATACCAATTATATATAATTGACTCATGTATGTCACCAAGCATAATGCTAAAGAAAAAGAATTTAATAGCATTTCTTTAATGATTACCTCAACCTTACCAAACTTTGATGATATGCTTATAATAACTTGGAGGATCATTATTTCTAGTGTTTGAGCATTCCTTGATGGTTTTGGTTTGATTTGATAAGGTTGTATGCTTAATTTGCTTCATTTTGCTATGTAAGTGTTTATCTTTCAAGGATGGATTTGTCTCCATGAACCTTACAAAAACTTAAAAATACCCTTGGCAAAAGACGAGCATTAGAGGTACCAAGATTTAATTATAAAAGAATATTCAACAAGCTTAGGTTTTGTTAGGAATGAAAGATGCTGAATAAGCTTAATGACATTTAAAATAAGTGATACAAATATTGATGAATGAAGAACATCAAGCATATGTGGCACCAATGATTGCAAAAAAAAAAAATAATGATGTATAAAAAGATTTGTATTTTTTAGCATCATAAGGCAATATGAGCATTTAATGTATTTGATTTGTGAAACACTCATCAATGAATCAATTATGATGTTTAAGCATGTGATGAGTTATGAAACCACATTTATCAAGATTTAGGAATCATAAAATTGAAGGATTTTAAGTGAAAACTCATTAAGGAGACCAATTTTGCATTTAAGAGAAAAAAACACGAAATTGGCCATTATTCACTAGTTGTATCAATGCAGGGGGCTTCTGTATCGATACACATAGTGATGTCTTGATACAAAGTTCATTGTATCAATGCAAGTTGGGTTTTTCTGGGTTTTTGTTTATTGTATCAATACAAGACTCTAAGTATCGATTATTGATACTCCAAGTATCGACACATGCCTTAAGTGTTCCAAAAAATTCTTCGAAAATATGCAATTTGGCATTGCAAAACCTATGATTTTATATTCTAATGCAAACTTTTGATTTTAAGCATTTAATTTGGCATTGCAAAACCTATGATTTTATATTCTAATGCAAACTTTTGAATTTAAGCATTTAAAACTCATATGAA
>JBBYHO010000013.1:1180437-1191137 GCA_038382025.1 Adansonia gregorii
AGCCTTGATGGCATCGCAGAAATAACTTCCAATGGACTCCTAAAACTTACCAATGAAACCAGGCAAAAAAAGGGTCATGCTTTTTACCCTCACCTTGTAAACTTCAAGAACTCAATCAACGGTTCAGTTTCATCCTTCTCTACCACCTTTGTCTTCGCTATTGTTCCTGAATACCAAGATCTCGGCGGTCATGGAATCGCCTTCGTGATTGCACCCACCTGGGGCGTCCCTGCAGCTGTTCCGGCCCAGTATCTCGGACTCTTCAATGAGTCCAACAATGGCAATAGTAGTAACCACGTTGTTGCTGTACAAATCGATACGATACGAAATGTCGCGTTTGTTGACATCAATGACAATCATTTTGGGATTGATATTATTGGGTTAAATTCTGTTGCATCTTCTCCGGCAGGATATTGCGAGGATGGCAACCGTCAGCTTAAAAACCTGACTCTGATCAGTGAGCAACGGATGCAAATTTGGGTTGAATATCATGGTCTAGAGAAGAAAATGGCCGTTACTTTAGCTCCATTTGATGTTCCTAAACCCAAGACTCCACTTTTATCTTTGCATCGTGATCTTTCTTCAACAGTTAACAAGGATATGTATGTTGGTTTTCCATCGTCACTTGGTACTGTTCTCACATCTCATTATGTTTTGGGTTGGAGCTTTAAGATTAATGGCCAGGCACAAGAGCTTAACCTGTCTCAACTTCCCAAGCTTCCTCGGTTAAGACCAAAGAAAAGATCAAGACTTTTGACAATTGGGTTGCCCTTGATATTGGTGAGTGTCATTTTGACAGTAGTTTCAGGTGTAGTCTATTCCTTCAGGAGGAAGAGGAAGTTTGCTGAAGTTGTTGAAGATTGGGAGCTTGAGTGTGGGCCTCATAGGTTCAAGTTTAAAGATCTATACATTGCTACGGAAGGATTCAAAGACAAGGAGCTATTGGGTGCTGGCGGATTTGGTCGAGTCTATATAAGAGTTCTACCAAGCAGTAAACTTGAGGTTGCGATGAAAAGAGTCTCGCATGAATCGGGGCAAGGGATGAAGGAATTTGTAGCAGAAATTTTAAGTATTGGCCGTCTCCGTCACCGGAATTTAGTTCAACTCTTGGGATATTGCCGGCATAAAGGTGAGCTACTTCTGGTTCATGACTACATGCCTAATGAAGTCTCGATAAGTACTGGTATGACCAGCCAAAGGTCACCCTTACGTGGGGCCAAAGATTCAGAGTCATCAAAGTTGTAGCATCGGGATTGCTTTAGTTACATGAAGAATGGGAGCAGGTTGTGAATCACAGGATGTTAAGGCAAGCAATGTTTTGCCAGATGGTGAATTAAATGGAAGATTGGAAGATTTTGGGCCTGCTCGATTATATGATCATGAAAATGATCCACAAACAATTCATGTTGTGGGCACTCTTGGTTATCTAGTTCCAGAGCATAATTAAACCTGAAAGCCCACGCCATGCACCGATGTGTTTGCTTTTGGGGCATTTTTGCTTGAAGTTGCAGGTGGAAGAAGGCCAATATCACAATCTTCAACAGAAGACGTCATCTTGGTTGACTGGGTGTATTCTTGTTGGGACAAAGGTGACATTCTTGAGGCAAAAGATCCTAGATGGGGTCCAGATTATGTGGCTGAGGAAGTTGAGTTGGTCTTGAAACTTGGGTTGATCTGCTCCCACTCAGTGCCTGAAGCAAGGCCAACCATGCGCCATGTTGTTGAGTTTTTAGAAGGAGATATTCCTTTTCCAGAAATATCATCACTTAGTCTCTCTTCCAGCGGCCGAACATTTGCCCATCGAGAAGGCTTCGATGACTTTGCCATGTCCTATGCATCTTGTGTTGCAGCGTCTCTACTTTCAGGAGGTGGATGATTGTACACTTCTTTAATAAAATTTGAATGCATTGCTTTGTACAAATGTTACTAGACAATGAACATTCAGTCGTTTAGGTTATTATTCTCCTGATTTCCTGAACCTTGTATTTGTGTTTTTGTATCTTCTTGGATGTTGGTTTTTCAACCCACCCTAAAACACTCTTCCCCGTCCATGGCAACTTGGCAGGTTAGAGGGTTGCCACTTGCTTGGAACATTCTGCATTTGTGAAAGAGAACCCAACCAGCGTCAACTTAATTTGGAGCATAGTGTACGTGGAAGAAGAGTCCAAAATGCTTGCTGAGGACCCACTTTTCAGCAGCATGATGCCGTAAAATCTCGTTAAATCTTTTCATTACAAAAAATCAATAGAACTTTATTAACAAGGGGGAACAAGTGCGTAAGATAGCATCAAGCCATTAAGCAAGAAAAACGGATACTGAAAAAGATCCGTAAAGGCCTGAAGCTAGGTTGGTTGCAAAAGATACAAAATACGTATAAAAATCCCGATGCAAAAGCTTTTGGGTTCTATTCACTTCAGATTTTACCAGATTAACTATAATTTCGTTGCACCCTTTTTCCCAGAATCTAGCTGTCGGTTTTCTATATGTGTCCTTAGCTTTTTCAAATGCAATTTGTATTATTTTTTTCAACCTCCATGAAAATTTCTATGCATTTTTTTTATCCAATTCAACGCATTTAAATAATCACTCTCAATAGTAACCAACCAATTTGGTTAACGAAATTAAATATCTGCCCTGAAAGACTTCTAGATATCTGCTACAAATCAATCTAATTGCCTTAAAAAGTAGTTAATCTTAACAAGCTATTATTGCAAGTAAAAACATGTGCTCTTCAGAATATTTTTCTATAACCATGTTTCACGTATGTTTGGTATTTTCAATTGTTGTCAAAATTTAGATCTAGAATGGTCTGAAGGAGTTAAGGCATCCATGATTTACCTATGCAAGTGCAAACTATTTTCATTCGTCATTAAGAGAAGTGCATGGTATTTGAAATTTCATGATATTTTAAAGCAATATTATATACTAGAAGTATGTGTAACTAAACTTGAAAAAAATGTGGATTTGTCCAATCTACACAATTCATGATGTAAGATTTGTTATGATCCAAATTTCTTTGATTTGGACCCCTACTAACGTGGATACAATGCAATTAGTCAGTCTCGAGCTAGTTTTTTTCAAGCTTATATCATAATATAACTAAACAAAACTTAGGTATTAGTTTCCAAAATATATCCCCTTCTACTAGTTATGGCCAACCTTAATCACAGTGACATCATTTCTAACTGAATATATTATTTTGGTCAAAATAAATTTTAAAACAATTAAAAAAATAAATTTTACAGATTTTGAAATTTTGATAGTCCGTGATAATTTGGTTTAATTGAAGACATTAAAGCTTTAAATCCATGCGAATACTAACGATGTTTTAAAACATAACTTCATAGCTTGACTGTAATACTATAACATAAGATTTTATTTCAACAAAAAGGATTTCTAGCTTATGTTTTAGAGGTCTAAACTTGGAAAATAATCACAAATTGTCAAAATTTTTTGAGTTTTCAGGTTTATATATTTGTTTGGCATATTTTAGGTTTTGATTCTTAGTTTTGTGTTTGAACATGAAAATTATACCATTAGAAAGATCATATTTTGTATTATTAAAACAATTTAATTTTTGATAAAAATGGCCACAAAAAATAGTTTTCTGGCAACCTAAATTTGGCCGATAAGAATTGTATGAAACCAATAATCAAAAAATTTCAAAAGTAAATAACTTCTAAAGTATTCGAACAATTGAAGTGTCACATATCGTTAGAAAGATCACAAAGCGACCTTTCTATGGGTAATAATAATATCGTTAGAAAGTCACTTGAAAGTCACCTGAATTTTTTGAAAAATGGAAATACTTCAAAACAAAAGAGTAAGTTTTGTGCCAATTGATAAAAACATAAAAATTTTATAAAAGATAAGTAAAATTTCACCTAAATCCATGCTTTCTAAAATACATTTGCTTTTCTTTTATTGACATTTTCTTGCTAGGGTTAATTTCTCTATAATCTTTGCCTAATAAAAAAATAACATAAAAAGATAATTTCATCTAAATTGTCATTAGCTTAAAAATGAACATATCAATAATTCTAATTGCCTAAATAAAATTTGCAACTGGGCTAGACTTATAACAAGAAAACTAAGTATCCTTTTTTTTTGGGTGGGCATTATATTCTCCTCTCCTTAAAAAGAGTTTAGTTGTCTAAACTTATACCTTGGCTTTAAAAAAGGTAAGTAATTTTTTTTATACTTTCTTCTAACTCCAAAGTTGCTTTTCATTTAATATGATTACTCCATTAAACCTTAACATAAGGAATTGGTCATCTCCTTAAATCTTTTTTTTTTTCTATCCACAATATGCAAAAGATACTCGTCATAAAATAAATTCTCTCTGAGCCTCAAAAGAACCAACTTTATCACTTGACTTGAATGTGGAATATATTTTCTCAACATTAAGACATGAGACACATTATGCATTCCTAATAATGCAAATGGAAGTGCCAATCTATAAGCTACCTCTCCTATCTTATCAACAATCTTAAAAGGTCCTATATAATAAGAACTAAGTTTTCCACAAATTCCAAATCTCATACCCCCTTTAGGTAGAGAAACTCGTAAAAGTACATGATATCCAACCTCAAACTCCAATTTTCTTCTCTTATTATCAGCATAACTTTTTTTTCGATTTTGAGCTATTTAAAGATGTTCTCTAACCAACTGGACTTTCTCAACTGTTTATTAAATCAAATATGGACCCCATAATTATCTCTTGCTTACATCTTCCCAACAAAGAGGAGACTACACTTCTTTCCATATTCAAATGAAGCCATATAATACTAGATTCATGCAAAATTATTATAGGAAAATTCTGCCCAACAAAAATGGCAATCCACTGAACCTTCGAAATCCCTAACACAAGCTCTCAACATGTCTTCTAAGATTTGAATAGTGTGCTCAGATTGACCATCTGTTTATGGGTAAAAAGTAATTTGAAAATTTAGTTGAATGCCTAAAACATTATGCAAACACTACTAAAATTTCGCAACGAAATGAGAATCTCGATTAAACACTATAAACTCCAATACACCATTAAATCTCACAATTTGCTCAATGCACAACTCTTATAACCTTTCCAATAATATACCCTTATGAATGGCCAAAAAGTGCACAAAATTTATCAATCTATCAATAATCACTCAAATATCACTATTTTTTTTGCTCTAGGTAAACCTGATAGAAAGTCCATCATAATTTGTTCTCATTTCCATTCAGAAATTAGAATAGGTGTCAATAATCCTACAGTCGCTAATAGTTGGCCTTTAACTTATTGACAAGTTAAACACTTAGCTACAAATTAAGAAATCTCTCTCATTATATTATTCTACCATAAGGTACTTTTTAAATTTTTATGTATTTTGATATCGCTAAGATGAATCATATAATTATTATAATAAACTTATTTAAAAACTTCTCACTTCAATCTTAAATCGTTCAAAATACAAATCTTATTACTAAACCTCACATAATCATTTTCATATATTCAAATTTTAGTTTTGAATCAAACTATATCTCAAGTCTAATGTTTATCATTAGTTTGAGCATCCGTAATCCTTTCATTTATTGTAGGCTAGATTCAGTAAGTTAAGCTAAATAGATTCCAAAACCACATACACACGTCAACATCTATCTTCCTCAAGTCTTCGGATATACCTTTAGAATGCAATTCCTGCGACTAAATTTCCAACAGGTATATACGTAACCCCCGCTGAATTTAATGGCATTGAATTCTGATTGCGCAAAACGGCCCAACTAACCATCCCATCTTGCGTGGCGAAATGGCGTTTGAATACGATGGCCTCACATGTCTTATCCTTTTTCAACGTGTGACAGACGTCAACTTAATAGGCAGACTAAAGATCATGCTTGCGTTGCAAATGGCAGTTGGCTGATGTCAAGTAAACGGGGTCTTATAACTCTTAAATATCTCTATTCAAACAACACTATTGACCGTCAAATTATTACATTTACATCATAATTGACGGAGCTCGCTTTCTTTTCTTCGCCAAGTTGCGATTAACTTCAAGTTTTTTTTTTTTGTTGACTTTTTATTGGTGGCAGTTTGGAGTTAGTGCCGCATATAGATTATTTTGAGTTTATTTAAATTTAATAATTTATATTATATTTTATATATTTTATTATTTTATAATTATATTTAAAATTTTTATATTTATATTAATTTTAATATATTTATAATTTATATTTTATAAATTTTAAAAATATATTTATATTGTGTCGTATTATTTTTTTAACTTTAAACGTATCATATTCGTATAATCATATCAAATATTATTAGGTTTAGGTTGGTTCAATATTCAAAAGGATTTAACTAAAAATATTAAATTCAAAAAATTGTTTGACAAGAAAAAAAAACTTATTTAAATACTAATCAAATCATTGTTAAGGTTCGAGACTGCTCATATTTGACCTTTTTTATTACGATAAAATATAATATTTTTATTTTTTATCTATTATATAATTTATATCATATAAAAATAAATATTTACAAAACTATAATATAAATATTAGAAATACGTTAAAGTTTTTTATGATATAAATACTAAAAAAAATAAGTTATTAAAGTTATCTATGCTATAAGATATATTTTTTTTTCAAAAAATAATACCAATGAGTTTGAATGATTTGAATTATAAAAAAAATCTAAATAAAAATAAGATTTAAATTATCGAAAGTGAGTTAAATTTAAACAAATAAATATTATATGAATATTAAGTCCAACTTTATCTTATCCACAAACACTTAAATTAAAATCACTTAAAAATTTTTCGTAATTTACAATATCTACTCTCAAATTTTAAGCATCAAGAAAATCAAATTATTTCGTTATTTGTTTAAGGGACTGTTTATATATTTGTTTTTTCAATAATTACTATTTATAATTAAACAAATATTCAATTTAAAATTTTAATTTAACCTCATTTGATTTTGACTAATTAACTCGAATTGGATCAAGTAGTTCGATTTACCTTCAAGTCCAGTCTTTTTGCTTTTTGTTTTTTTTCTTTTCCGAGTAAAAGAAAAATAGATATTAAATTGAATTTTCTGCCTCAAATTCTAGAATAACCAAGTAAATTTGGAATTTTTTTTTTCTACCATGGTAGCGGGTCAAGCACATATCTGAACCTTCGTACTAGGCTCAAGCACCATTACATAATGGAGAAAAAACATAAAAGGCGAAGGAAACAAAGACAAAGAGGAGGAGGAGAAACAAAGCAAGCAGACTATGGCCATGTGTTTCACTTTGAGATTAGCAATTCTGATAAATCTTCTGATAAGCTTAGCGGTCGGAGATGATGTTGGTTTCATATACAATGGATTCCGGTCGGCTAATCTTAGCCTTGATGGCATCGCGGAACTCACTTCCAATGGACTCCTAAAGCTCACCAATCAAACCAAGCAACAACAAGGTCATGCTTTCTACCCTATCCCTATAAACTTCAAGAACTCAACCAACGGTTCAGTTTCTTCCTTCTCTACCAACTTTGTCTTCGCTATTGTTCCTAAGTACCAAACTCTTGGCGGTCATGGAATCGCCTTCGTGATTGCACCCACCAGGGGCCTCCCTGGAGCTCTTCCAAGCCAGTATCTCGGACTCTTCAATGGGTCCAACAATGGCAATGTTAGTAACCACGTTGTTGCTGTAGAACTAGATACGATCCAAGGTAAAGAGTTTTCTGATATCAATGACAATCATGTTGGGATTGATATTAATGGGTTACAATCTGATACATCTTTACCAGCTGGATATTTCGAGGACGGCAGTCATCAATTTAAAAACCTGACTCTAATCAGTGGGCAGCGGATGCAAGTTTGGGTCGAATACCATGGTCCGGAGAAGAGAATGGATGTTACTTTAGCTCCATTTAATGTTCCTAAACCCCAGATTCCACTTTTATCTTTGCATCGTGATCTTTCTTCAATTGTTAACAATGAGATGTATGTTGGTTTTTCATCGTCAACTGGTTCTTTTATTACTTCTCATTATGTTTTGGGTTGGAGCTTTAAGATTAATGGTCAGGCGCAAGAGCTTAGCCTGTCTCAACTTCCCAAGCTTCCTCGGTTAGGACCAAAGAAAAGATCAAGACTTTTGACAATTGGGTTGCCTTTGATTTTAGTTAGTGTGATTTTGGCTGCAGTTTCAGGTGTAGAGTATTTCATAAGGAGGAAGAGGAAGTTTGCTGAAGTTGTTGAAGATTGGGAGCTTGAGTATGGCCCTCATAGATTCAAGTTTAAAGATCTATATATTGCTACAAATGGATTTAAAGACAAACAGCTGCTAGGTACTGGCGGATTTGGTAGAGTCTATAAAGGAGTTCTACCAACCAGTAAGCTTGAGGTTGCGGTGAAAAGAGTCTCACATGAATCGAGGCAAGGGATGAAGGAATTCGTAGCAGAAATCGTGAGTATTGGCCGTCTCCGTCACCGGAATTTAGTTCAACTCTTGGGATATTGCCGGCGTAAAGGTGAGCTGCTTTTGGTCTATGACTACATGCCTAATGGAAGTCTTGACAAGTACTTGCATGAGCAGCCAAAGGTCACCCTTAATTGGAGTCAAAGATTCAGAGTCATCAAAGGTGTAGCATCTGGATTGTTTTATTTACATGAAGAATGGGAGCAGGTTGTGATTCACAGAGATGTTAAGGCAAGCAATGTTTTGCTAGATGGGGAATTGAATGGAAAATTGGGAGATTTTGGGCTCGCTAGATTATATGATCACGGAACTGATCCACAAACAACTCATGTTGTGGGCACTCTTGGTTATCTGGCTCCAGAGCATACTCGAACAGGGAAAGCCACGCCACGCACCGATGTATTTGCTTTTGGGGCATTTTTGCTTGAAGTTGCCTGTGGAAGAAGGCCAATATCGCAGTCTCCCACAGAAAATGTAATTTTGGTGGACTGGGTGTATTCTTGTTGGTGCAAAGGTGATATTCTTGAGGCAAAGGATCCCAATTTGGGTACAGATTATGTGGCTGAGGAAGTTGAGTTGGTCTTAAAACTTGGGTTGATCTGCTCCCACTCAGAGCCTGAAGCAAGGCCAACCATGCGCCATGTTGTTCAGTTTCTGGAAGGAGATATTCCTTTACCAGAAATATCATCACTTGGTCTCTCTTCCAGTGGCCTAACGTTTGCCCATAGAGAAGGCTTCGATGATTTTGCCATGTCCTATACATCTTCTGTTGACAAGGGATTCTCCCATTCATCTTCTGTTGCAGCGTCTCTACTTTCAGGAGGTCGATGATTGTATACTTTTTCTCTAATAAAATTTTAATGCAGTGCTTTGTACAAATGTTACTAGACAATGAACGTTTAGTCGTTTAGGTTATTATAATCCCGATTCCCTGGACCTGCACGTACTTGTGCTTTTGTATCTTTTTGGATGTTGCTTTTCCAACCCACCCTAAAACACTCTTCGCCATCCATGGCAACCTCGCAGGCGAGTGGGTTGAGACTTGCTTGGAACGTTCTGCAATTGTGGAACTGAAACCAACCAGCGTTAACTTAATTTGGAGCATAGTATACGAAAAGGAAGACTCCAAAATGTTTGCTGAGGACCTACTTTTCAGCATCATAATAATGCCATGAAATCCCATCAATCTTTTTTTTGAGAAAAAATTTAACAGAACTTTATTTACAAAGGTAAACAAGTATGTAAAGCAAGAAAAAAGAATACGGATAGAGATCCGTTAACACAACTAACAGCCTGAAGGATGGCTGCAAAAGATAAAACAATATGTTTAAATATTTCAAAGCAAATGCTTTTGAGTTATAGTAACTTCAGATTTTACGAGATTAACAGTAATTCCGTTTATTTATTTATTTATTTATTTTAGAATGTAGCTGTCAATTATCTATACGTTTTTTTTAGTTTTGCAAATGCAATGTGCATTGTTGTCAACCTCTTCTATTAATTTTGAATCCAATTCGTGATACAGGAGAAGTACATTGTATTTGAAATTTCATGGAAGCACTATTATATCTTAGAAGTCTGTGTGACCGAAGTGGGGAGAAAAAAACCAGAGAAGTTTGAAAAAGAACGTGGATTGTTGCTAGTCTACACGTCATTTATGATCCAAATTTCACTGATTTGGACTTGGATAAAATCCAACTAGTCAATCTTGAGCCAACTTTCTTCAACCTTGTACGACGTACGTCACATGATCACTTGTGCCAATAAGCAGGTGGTGAGTAGATTATATGACAGAGAGAGAGAGAGAGAGAGAGAGAGAGAGAGAGAGAGAGAGAGAGATTGTTGGGCCAATCCAATGTGGAAAATCTTGCATCCAAGATCCCTGGTAACCCTTTTAGCCCTTGTCTGATTATTGGTCCTAAGCCTTTTTGTTTTTAAACAAGTTATCTTCTCATCGGGAAATACGAATTTCGAATTTTGGTAGGCTAAAGGAAACCAACACCACCGTTGAATTTTAGGGAAATAAGCCCAATGATAAGAATTAAGAGGATAGTTCAGTGAGATCAACTGACCGCCAATGCTCAGCCCGGCTTAGAAGCCAAATACTGGATAGATTTATAGGCTCAAGGTTACTTTTGGACCATTGCTATTGCGTTTCACGTCTCAAATCCTCAAATTTTAAAGAGTAGACATTAACAATCCAGCCATAGTAATAATCGAAGTTCATGCCGGCCATGTCAATGAGTTACCTGAAAGCTGG
>JBBYHO010000013.1:1191237-1212155 GCA_038382025.1 Adansonia gregorii
ATAAAAATCAATCAGGAAGTGGACATTTAAACTAGTTTGCCCGTCATAAGCAACCGAAATATACTATTGCTTTGCCATGGCTGACAGCCACCAACTGAACTCCCTGGAAAACAACCTGGTGAATTAGCAGATTCAGCACCAGTCTTACCAAGTTAGTTGTTTACTTCCCTTCTTCTCAGATCAACAGTTTTCAGAGCTTGATCATATTGTGGGTCCTCCTCAAGTGGAGTCCACCACAACATAAATTAAATAAAAAAATAGTGCACGTGACTTCGTGGGTTATATAAAAGCCTTTATCTTTTAAAACCAAGTAGGGTTTTTTAAATTGGTTTGTTTCTTCTTTCTCGAGAGTAGCCGCCGACTTTGACAAGTAAATACTGTTTGCTTTGATTTGCTAATCGGATCGTCATTGGAGTTTTGATTTTGATGGTTTTTTGATATATTGTTTTTGATATTATTGGCTATATAGTTAGATTTTTAATTTTTTTTTCATTTCTATTTGTTTGGTTCTGAAATTTTTACATTGTTACTTGTTGGTAGAACTATTATATATTTTTTGCTACATTCATTTATATTTTATTGTAAAAATTTTCGTTGGATTAAGTCTCATGATTTTTACTCCTTACATCTAAGAGTTTTTCACCCTAAAAATGTTGATTGTTCTTGTGGGTATTTGATTTTGTACATTCTTTATTGCATATATTATTTGTCATTTGCTGTACTTTATTCCTCGATTTTTTCAAACGAAAAAGATTATTCATTTCTTCCATATTGACTCTTTTCCCAATAGATCAGAGGATTAGATATCTATTTTGCTTCATGTTTGATAGGATTATCCTGTTTTCTTTTTAACTGGACTTTTGACAGGGGAGCTGAATAAATATGTATACTTTCTTGAAAATTAAACAATTTACTATGCTATAATTTGATTGTTTGGGTGTGAGATGCAGGAACTTCCGGGGTTTTGCTTGGATCAAACATTGCTCCAAAGATGGAATGGCCCCAGTTAGTAGGCCTGACCCCTGAGGAAGCAGAGAGGAAGATTAAGGAAGACATGCCAATGGTCCAAATTCAGGTAGTCGAAGCTAATTCTTTTGTTACCATGGATTTCAAGCCAGGGAGGGTTCGATTATTTCTTGACCCTTCAGGAAAAGTTAAGAGTCCTCCAAGAATTGGCTGATAGCAGCTGGTCTGCATTTTGAATAATATTACTACTTCATAGTTGTCAGGAATAATATACTTTTAAATTCTTCTTTAGTTGTGAACTTCCAGTTTTCGATCATGGTTCCTCTCTTCCTTGAACTATTATATCAATGGACTACGAAGCAGATTTCTTGGAGCTTGACGTTTTTCTTATTAATCCTATTGATGTTGCATAGAAAAAATAAGAAGAAAATGGACACAGGGTGATTAACAAAAGCAAAGATATCGTGACAGTAGACGTTGGGCAATGCTATATACACATAAGATATAACAAAAACGTCATCAGAATCACAGGTAAACAATGTTTTAGATTTGGAACTGTAGTAAAATTCGGGTGCATGCATGTATGTAGTAAAATTTTGGAACTTTTATTTGTTGTGTAGTGAATCAGATGATTCTCTTTATAAGATGGAATGGAAAAAAAAAAATAATAAAGTTTTGCCATTGTTGTTTACTCCATAATCATTGAAGGGTTATGGAGTAAAGTCAGCAAATTCAACGGAATAGGTGGTCCCCTGAGATCTTGTTTCGGAATCTGATAATGAGTGTAGTCAAGTACTGAAGGAATGATCTAAAAACCTTGAGGAAGTTTGGATCTATCAAGAAAAACAAGAAAATTCATCTTTCAGAAATAGAAAACGGTCAAAGTTTTCTTCTCTTTTGCATATTTAGCGATAATTTTTGGAGTTGTTGGGTCCATTTCAGACTTGTTAGTCTTGACTTGACATATGTGGTGCTCATAAGTCTTGTTCTTTCGGCTATTTGCCTTCTAAAATATCTAACTTCCACAGTCCTCCACTAGGCAGCCACCACCTAGAGGATTCCAGGTCCATTATAACAACTCCACTGGTTCCGGTGCCTCTTTGGATCCTTTGAAGGGGTCCTAGCTATGCTCAAATGGAGAACTGATAAACTGCCGCTGCCAACTAGCAGAACTAGGCCCACCTCTTCAAGTCTTAAACTTGAGAACCTCCATAATTGAAAGGCCTTTTTATCATATTTTATTTGTTATAATTATTAATAATTATATGATATATTAAATTTTTAACTTCAGTAATAATAATAAATCTGATAAATTTAATTATAAAAAAATTATAATATTTAATTATAATAAATATGATAAAAAATCAAAATTATAAAAATACCAACTAGATTGTGACAGCTGCTTAAATTACTAATCCCAACAGCCCATTTGAAAGAAATGGAATCTATTACTCTATGATTATCTTTCTTTCGCTTAATTTACTCTGCTTTTTGGTACAAAAGATGGCATCTTGAAAGCATTACTCTTTGAAAATAAGTTTTTTTTCAAAGCCTAACATAAAAACTTTTCCATTAAGTGTAGTCAACACAAGTCAACCATGCTCAATTTTAGTTTATGCTCATTTCAATCTCAAATCTCAACCTCATTCAGTTACCTTTACATTTTGGTCAATTTACAGCTCAGTTTCTAAGTACCAGCTCCAACATGTCGCTGGTTAACACTTAAAAAAAAAGAATAGAGATCTGTTAATTATGGATTATGTTAAAAGTCAACCAATTTCTAATTTAACAGGAACAGCAGTGCCCGCACAATATGCAAGGACATTAGATGCCACGGTACAAATTGAAAATATAAGGAAAACTCAGTAATCCCATCATTAATTTCCCCAAACACTGTCAGAAAAGAAAATTTGCCATTGAGGAAGAAGAACAAGCAACTGAGGATGCTATAACATGTGAAATATCAATTCTTTTTCAATTTTGATTAAATTTTTCTGCAGTTTTGCATATAATACAGGTTAAGCCTTGGGGAAAAAAATTAAGAAAAACACTTTTTCAAATAACACATTAGGCTACCTAGTTTCTCTTAGAAGAGCAAGTGGAGAGGTCGAAAGTGAAGCAAAACTAGTACCACCATTACCAGTTTCCATGAATGAATTTGAGCTCATTTTATCAAATGATGAGGACGCGAAGGAATGCACATAAGCATCAAACCCATCTGCCAAGCCTTTGCCGCTGTCAAATGCCCCCGGTGGCCTCAAATTTTCCGCTAATTCGGCCTCTCCATCGAGATATCTTAATACTTGCCTCATGCTAGGCCGTGCCACAGGCACATCATTTGAACAAATTAGGCCTAATTTTAGCACCATCAACATTTCAGCTTCATCATATTTGCCATTCAGCCTAGCGTCTGCCACATCGAGGAGCCTCCCTTCTACTAACTTTTCCCACACCCAATCAACCAACACTAATTCCTCAGGCAATGCCTTGGGTTCAATAGGCCTACGCCCACAGGCAACCTCGAGCAAGAGTGCACCAAAAGCATAGACATCGGAGCTTGTTGTGGCCTTTCCTGTCTTGGGCAGCTCGGGTGCTAGATATCCCAACGTGCC
This sequence comes from Adansonia gregorii, assembly GCA_038382025.1. NCBI lineage: Eukaryota > Viridiplantae > Streptophyta > Magnoliopsida > Malvales > Malvaceae > Adansonia > Adansonia gregorii. The sequence continues at coordinate 1,194,816 of JBBYHO010000013.1, forward strand.
AACCACCCGAGTTGTCCCCGGATTTGAACCGTGTTCATACAATCTTGCCAGGCCAAAATCTCCTAATCTTCCATTCAACTCATCATCCAACAACACATTACTTGCCTTAATATCTCTATGAATCACAATTTGTTCATAGCCTTCATGTAAATATAGAAGCCCAGAAGCAACACCTTTAATAATCCTGAATCTCTGCTCCCAATTCAGGATTGTTTTAGGCTCATCAAACAAAAACTTATCCAAGCTGCCATTAGCCATGAAATCATAAACAAGAAGAAGATCGCCTCTTCTCCTGCACCATCCCAATAACTGAACCAAGTTTCTATGGCGAAGCCTTCCGATACTAGAAATTTCTGATACGAATTCACGTAAACCCTGCTTTGATTCATGAGAAACTCGCTTCACAGCAACTTCAGTCTTTGAATTTCGAAGCGTTCCTTTGTAAACTCTACCAAAACCTCCTTGACCAAGCAAGTTTTTGTCACCGAAACCATTGCTTGCTTGCTTGAGTTCTTGATAAGAGTATCTATGTGGTCCAATCTCCAGCTCCCAATCTTCAATCACATCGGCGTTCTTGATTTTGATAAAGAAATAAATGGCAATGGATATAGCAAATATGACGAGAATGACTGATGAAACTGAGACACCAACTTTTAAAGCTGTATGCTGTTTTGGCGGTCTGGGAAGTGAAGGCAGAGAAAGTAGATCAAGAGCCTGAGGTTGTCCATTGATTTTAAAGCTCCAACCTAAAACATAATGCGAGCTAGCAAGTAACCCTGTTGAAGCTGAGAAACCAACGTACATAAACTCCTGAACAAATCGTGAAAGATCTACATGAAAAGACAAGATCGGCAATCTTGGTCTTGTAGAATTTGGTGCTATCGTTACGTTGATGACGTTTTCAACTGAATCATAATCGATCCACGCTTGGATTGCTTTTCCACTTTTGAGAGTAAGATTTTGCTTCGTGGAACCGTCCGTGAAGTAACCGGCAGGAACCGAGGCATTTGAGTCCAAGCTGTTGAGGTCGATGCCAATATGGTTGTCGTTGATGTCCTGGAACTCAAAATCCTGAACAGTGTCGAACTCAACTGCAACCAGATGGTTTGAGAAGTTACCATTATCAGTTGCATTGAGGATTCCTAGGTACTGACTCGGGAGTGCTTTGAGATCTTTAGAAGTGGTGATTGTGAAAGCAAGGCCGTGACCGCCTAGCTTTGGATACTCAGGAACTATAGCGAAAGCAAAAGAGGTTGAAAAGGAAAAAGCTTGGCCATTGGTTGAGTTCTTGAATCTAAACGGAGAGCTACAAAAAGCATGACCCTGTAAACGACTGGTGTCATTAGTTAAGCGTAGAATGCCATTTTTTTCAATCCGTGCAAGCCCTGTTAATGTTAAGTTGTTGGGATTTGAGTCTTTGAATCCTGGGAAGAAGAGGTCGGAGGGTTGGGAAGAAGAAACTGACATTAAGAGAAAGAAGAGAGCAGCCAGAAATAGGAGGAAATAAGCCATGTCAAGGAAAAGAGACGGGGAAACCATGGCACCTGGATCAAAAAGGATATGAATTTGGAAAACATTGAGGGAATGTAAGCTTTGAAGAAATTCTGAGCATATTTTAGGAAGCTTTTGTTGAAAGTGAAAAGGGTTGGTGAAACTCGAAGGACATGAGATCTCTAATGAACAAATTATCAGAGATATTAAAGGGCAGCTGTGGGTTTCAAGGCAGAAAGCGAGAAACATTAGTCATCAAAGCGACCAATGTTCACATGGGCCAACAGATAAAGACAAAGAGAAACAAAGGGTGACGCGTCTTTCTGGTTTCGGTCAGGTTTTGGCACGGACCTTACCAATGACCGAGCCAGAGTCTGAGCTCTTGACGAGCTAGGAGCAGTCAAGGGCAGGGGTTTAAATGCAATGGTTAACTCGTTTTCGTTTATTTATTATATTTATAATTATAAATATAATATTATAATTAATTACAATAAATATTAATAATAAAAGTAATATCATATTTCGATCGGTACCAAATACTTGATAATAAGGCCTCATTTATGGTGCATGTGTGATTTTCCTCTTTCTGGTTAGCCCACGTCAGAGAACCCTTTGCCCTGTTTACAAGAGTTAGCCACGGTAGTGGAGTGGAACTTTATTCGTCTACCTTTGAAAGAAATTTGTTCAACAATTACAGGTCGCTTGTGTGATTTTCCTCTTTCTGGTTAGCCTACGTCAGAGAACCCTTTGCCCTGTGTACAGGGGTCAGCGACGTGAGGGGAGTGGAACTTCATTCGTCTATCTTTGAAAGAAACTTGTCCAACAATTACAGGTAGCTTGAAACAACCTCGAAATTTGGAGGTTCAATTCTAGTGTAAATCTTCCATTTTAAATTGTTTTTTTTCGTCTGTTGAAAATTAAAGAATAAAACATTCTTCTTCAGGCGGCCAACAGTAAAAAAAAAAAAAAAAAAACATTTCAATGAATCGATAGCGTGATTAAGGTTATGCGGAACAGCTTTGTTTATTCATATTAAAGTCCGAAAAGAATAGGAAAGCAAAGTTCTTTCTGATCAACTGCTCTGTTTTTTTTTTTAATTTTTTCTTCAATTAATAATTTGGGCTTTTTAATATTTTCGATGCTAATGACAGGAGCACAGCCAAAAATCATTCCTTGGACCTGATCTGATAGCTTGAATAATAATTAATGCACCCAAATGCTCTGCATGTTTCTTTTTGCCTTTTAATTGACTAAACAAAGGTTTGCAGAAGTTAGAAGCAAAATAAAATGCGCTTTCTTCTTTTACCCCTGTTTCTTATTTTGAAATAAATGGAAAGGAAGGACAGTGGTTGAGAAATTAATTTTAGCTTGCCAAGTTTTGCTCCATCACTTCAGGCAAAGTTTGATTTAAATCATTTCAATTATTGTTTCAACTTTCAACATAAGATTAAGGATTGATTTTGTTATATATATAATATATATTTTTTAATTCATCTAAAAAAAGTAGGTAAATTTACAAATTTAGAAAACCAATAACTTTGACAAGAATAAGCCAACTTGTTAAATAAACACCATCATCATCATCTTACTAATTCTATCTGCTGAAATGTTTTTTATTTATATTAAAAAAAAGTTACATTGGATCACTTCCTTAATTCTGTTTAAATTTGAAAGAACTCAAATAAAAGATAAGCATGTTTATTGAAGAGCTAGTGCAGAACCTCCAAAGATATGAAAAGACAAAGGAATTGATAAGCTTCTGTGTCTCAAATCCTTTTCTTTAAGTTCACGCCCCCCTCCCCCCCCCCCCCCCCCAATCTATGTTTCATTGGGATCTAGATTAACCTGTCCCGACAAGCATCATGTGGACAGGTGAAATGTTCCTTGAAACTCGAAATTCCAAGGATATACATCATAACAGATGAATAAATGCCCACTACACTTATCTTTTTTTGATGGGCAAAGATTCCCAAAGGAATTTCAAAATTTCAAGCTGCCCCCGAAAAAAAGGCTCTAATCTGGAAAATGATACTATTGTTAGCAGCAATTTAAGGGAATCTTACTGCTTCTGGATGAAGATGGTCTACAAGGTAAACCACTATGCAAATATTTTAAACCTCTACGCTTTTGACACTTGATTGAAGATAAGATTCAAAAACCTTCCAAGTTCAAACTTCAAACCCATTTTCTGACTTTATGAAAGAAAAAAAAGTGGGAAGAAAGGGTGACTCAGATTACTTGGCTTGGAGACAAAACAAATCATTTTTAATACATATTGCTCGGATTAGTTTAATCAGCACATCAACTTGAAGTTCAAGCTTTTCTATTCCCTGGATATTAAACTAACCACAAAGAATAAAGTAGTTTTTGCTGATAAACTTATACAGAATTTTTAGCCTCGCTTCAACGTCAGGCAGACGAGATGATGATTCTATTGTCTGATAACCGATTGCTGAGAATTGATCCCCTATTATATTTTGAATCTTTTCGACAGCTTCTTTTGCAGCCTGGATTTTCCATATATTGAAGATTTTAGAACCAATGGAGACACGGGAAACAGCAAAGTCGCCCCAAGTCGGCTAAATTGAGTTGAACTTTTTACGGATGTTGCTTCAAAGTTGAAGCATGGGGACCTTTTCGGACAATGGTTTAGTTTGTCCGGACCCATATCACAATTAATGCCGCATGTGCTTCTCATTTAAAAATTTTGTGCAATTCTGATTCGGACGAGCAAAGTGTTGCCTCCGTTGGTCATTAAAATACTACACCGACAGCATTTTGCTCAAATCTGTAGATGTATAAAGAGTGAGATCTGCCGATTTGAAGCTGCCTCGAGATAACAGGTGGGCTACTTCCATAAACATGGGGCAAGGTAATTTCCTGGCCATTTGCTAGCTCAAGTGGGAAAGTTGGCATAAATCAGTTCCCATATGCAAATGACAAATCTAATGGCTTCTTGTTGGCTTGTTGCATTATTTTTATGGTATTCCATGACCTTATTTTCAGGGTGTGCCCTCTGGAAATTGGAAAATATGTGCAATTACTCATCTCTCCCGTTGAAACTTCACAACTCTCAATTCCTAAATTGAAATTATACACAACTTTGTTAACTAAGTTGTATAATTATAGGATTAAATTATAGAAGCAAAGAAGAATACATGCTAAAATACAATTACAAATATTACTCTATCAGACAGAGAAGGTCATTTTTGGAGATTATTTTCTGTTAATGGCATTTACATTTTTAACTGTAAACACAGCTCCCATCATCACTTCTGGCCGTTGGATCGAAGTTTGCTGCAGATGGATCAGTGCAACCGTCAGGGACAGGAAGATTAACCTGCTGAGCTGCTTTGCCTGCATCCAAACAATTATGAAAAGCTTTTAATTGTATTCTTCCTATACCCTTTTATTGTTTCATTTATTTATAATAATCCTAAGCCAGATGCAAATGCCACCATCAAGGCCTCTAGGATCAGGGGTCTAACCATAGAAACTTCCATTCTTGATGGCATCATCATTAGCATCTCCAAGAGCTGCCTCTTTCAAGTACTTATCAGCCAACTGCACTCTCTTCACATTCTCCTGTTCTCGGACAAGCATGTTTCCGTACTCGAGTAGCTTCTCGAGAGTCATCTTTGGCTGCTCGAAAGTCGGAGGTCCCTCCTTCGAATTAACAAGCCTTTTCCCAACATTTCCCACCCCAACTTCTGAAATCCATTTCCTCACTTCATCATCGTACACTCTCGCCCTGAGGGCACCAAAGAAATCTGCAATAAACGTAAACATATTAGTATACTCCCATCAGCTTCATTTGCACTCAATAGAAAGTGTTAAGGGAAGGATAGCTTACCAATAGATTGTCCAGGGAAAGTGTCAACAAGCTTGATGATGTCTTCCCGAGGAACATTGTCAGTTTTGAAAATACCAGAGCACACACCAATCCTATCTTCCCGAGTAGGGGCCCAGTAGAATTTCTCCATACGACCATCACGGATAAGAGGAGCATACAATGTGGAGAAGTCATTACCAGTAACTATGATAGGAACGCGCGGGTTCTCTTCCTTGTTGTACATACCAGGGAGCTGAACATTTGTAGGGTTATCAGCAATGTTCATAAGGGTAGCATTCACCATTTGATTGTTGACCGTGTATTGGGTGGTTCCACCCATCCTTCCGGCACCTGCATCAAGATCGTTGATAAAGAGGCAGCACATCTTTCCCTTCCTGATGATGTCTGCTGCCTCGCGATACCTTTGCCTAATCAATTTTGCAGGCTCCCCGGCATTCCCGCTTTCCAATTCACCAGCACTCATCATAATGGGACTGAATATTCATCGCCAAAATATTAAAAGAGTAAGGATCGAAACGAAAATTTGAAGGTTCTAGTCATTTACAAATCAAGCACATTATGACAAACATGTTGTCAAGACAATTACTAGTTGCCTCACAAATTTCAATATTCTCCCTCTTTTTCAACAAGTTTCCTAAATCATTGAATTAAATTAAAGAAAGGGAAACAATAAAGATGTTAACTTACTTGATTCCCATCTTGGCAAAGACAAGCTCACATTGGAATGATTTCCCTTGACCTTTACCTCCCCAAATACCCAAGATAAGAGGAACCTGCCACAGTTATTCACCAATTATCCAACTTTCTTGACATTCAACAAAATGATATAGCTGATTAAACAAATCTCAAAACAATTAATGAACAAACCTTGATATTTGGCAGGTTCAAAAAGTTTTTGGTGATATGAACGACAACCTTGTCCATGAATGCAGGAGCAATGTAGAACCCATCCATGGTATTGTCCAAGTTGTACCTACAAACAGGTCAACAATGTTCCTTGTCAAAAACTCAATCTCACATCAAAATTCCATGAATTATTAAATTTGCATCATTTTTTCTTTTTCTGAAATTCGCTAGCCACTTACGCGCGAAGACCTTGACTGATGTAGTCGTAGGAACTCATGATGGCGTGGTGAGTTCCAGTTCCCATAGGAGCCTGGAAGATAGTATCAACCATTCCCTTTCCTCTGGTAATATCCTGTTGGTCATCAGATTCATCACATGCAAGCCCCTTCCACCTGTCCTTTGACGTTTGCTTTGACTCATCATATTCAGCAACAACTTTGAAATTCTTGGCAAAACCTTTCTGGTGGTTGAGCTTTGAGGTAGCCTTCTTCACACGGTTTCCCAAGAATGCTGAGCTTGGTATTGATACTCCAGCACCAGAGCCATTCAAGTTCAACTGCAATAAAGACACTTTCTTTTTTAGTACAGCACCACAAGATTCTAGTAAAATAACGGAATCCATATCCTTATGATCTTCTCGTTAACTGTCTCTATACTAGAAACCCAAAAAAAGAAGAAAAAATATTCATAGCTCAAAGCAAGAAATAGATGATTAGAAATACATTTGTTGTTCCATTTTTTCTCTGGTTGAAGTAAGACCCAGAGTTGAAAGACGATTAAAACAATGAAAAACTGACAGTCGAAGGACTGCAAAGTCGAGAAATGCTACGGTAATGACTAAGACAGAAGCAAAAAAACAGGCGGGAAAAAACATAGTAGTACCGGCACTCTGTTAACAGCTCCTACGGTTGGGAAAGCAGTAGCCATGACTCAACCGCTGAGACATGGATCAGGAAAGTTTTAAAAGGCAACAAGACGAAATGAAACTGAAAGGAACTCAAAACAGTTCTTGGAGTGTTGTGTTTTGAAGATGAAGTTTGGTAATGGGGGTGCTTTATAGGGAGGAGATAATTGGAGCGAAGTAGGAAAATCCTGTGGATTGGCTTGCGAATTGGCTAACGGCCACACATTTATGATTTGGAGTTTTATCGCGTGGCATTTGGTGAGGTGGACGTTGGTTTTTGGAATATGGGTGGCTTGTAACACCCTCTCGTTTTGGCTACAAAACAAAATGGAGGCAGCTCGGAACAGTGTAGTTGCTTTTCAGGCTGGCGTTCAAGCTTTTATATTTTCCAACAGGGTTTTGCCTCGGACAGTTAAAACTCTACCCTGACTCATACTTGATATGTTAAATATTAATATATTTATTTTTTTAATTTTTTATATGTATTTAAAATTTTTTAAAATATTATATTTTTTATTTATTTTTTAAAATATATTAGATACGAATGTTTGAGTAAATATTTTAAAAAATTAAAAAATTCAGGCCAAATAAGAGATAGCCATTGTTAACCCTTGCCTTCAGCTCTGTTGTACTATTACTTGCAATTGAGAAAGAACTTACAAAGGAAAATTAACCAGGAATTGAAATTCTTTATGAATTTTGAAAAGATAAAGGAGAAATTAACCTAGGATCTTGAAGAGCAGATTCAAACTCAAGATTTTGTCTGTTTCGACATCTTAAACAATATAGGAATGTTAACTTCATAACATCATTAGTTGTTTCGTTACATGATCATTATAATACACCCAAAGGACCAATGAACTACTATGTTTTACATAAATATTTTTCCACCAAAGCACACACTGCTAAAGAATTTTTATCTTCACACCATCACTTATCAGCAAAATGGGATGTGGGTTTTGCCAGTAGAAGATAATGCACCTCTCCCAAAGTAAATTGAATTGAATCCAAAAGATAGCAAAGGCCAAGGGGGATGGGCAACTCCAGAAACTTCTCCTTCTGTTAAATCTACAATGTGGCAAGCATAAGCCAATAAGCACTCATTTGTTTCAATTGATTGTTTTCAAGTTCACCTGTCACAATCTTCAAGACAAATCTTGTTATCTAGTTTTGGGGCCATGGGCATGGACCGAAGCGAGATGTGAGCCACTGGCCCTTATTAATTCCTGACCTTTTGTTGTCCTTTTCAGGGCGAGTTATTGGCAAATCATTTTTACTCTGCAGTTCCAGTCGCTTCCGGCAAGTCTATTTTGTTTTGTCCAAGGCTTATTTTAGATTCGTTCAATCAGCTTGATAATTTTTTCCCGGTAAGCTGAAATTTCTAGAATTAGAGAAGGCCAAGCCTGCTAAAGTCACAGGCGTGAGTTCATTAGTATTTAGACCATTGGGCTTGAAATCAGAATTCAGGGTTCAGATGAAGTAAGAAAAGAAAAAGAAATCTCAAAGTCCATCCGAGTTTCAACATCGTTTTCGTGTTGATTCATACAGATTCTATCGATTAATATCTCACTTTGATAAGCTAGCCTTGACATTTTTTATCATTACAGAGACCTCTCTCATGGTTGGGCGTTCTTCAGTCGATCTCTTTGTACACATCAAGCCAATATTGAACATTGTGGCCATGCCGTCAGCGTAAACTGGCTGCCATTCTTTTTGCCTAAGTTCATGATCTACAATTTCCTGGAAATTATCAGGAAGATGCATCGAAACCCATTTTTGCAAATCCATATCTCCAGTGAACAGATTGTCTACGGGTCTTTTCCTTGTAAACATCTCAAGGATCAGTATGCCAAAACTGTAGACATCCCCTCGAGTTGAGACCCCTGCACCCATGCTGTATTCTGCAGTATTGCTAGAAATGATCAGTTTTCGATGACTTAAAACAGTACGTAAGAAGTAATGGATTGTAAAAAATCACCTGGAGCCATGTAGCCAATTGATCCTTTTAGTCCAAGGGAACTACTGAGATGAGCATTTGGTGAATCTTTAAGTTGGATCCTTGCAAGCCCGAAGTCGCCGACGTGAGCTGACATTTCTTCATCCAGGAGGACGTTGCTTGGCTTAAGATCGCAGTGCACGACGGGGTTTTGGCAATCGTGATGCAAATACTCCAGTGCTGAGGCAACATCTTGAGCTATCTCCAATCTCTGGTTCATATCAAGAACTTTTTCTGCCTCAAAGCTCTCACTTCTTGAGTGAAGTAACTGTTCCAAGTTTCCATTTGGCATGAACTTAAGGACTAATGCCTTGAAATCGCCAGTTGAACATACACTTATGATTTTAACAAGGTTCCGGTGTTTGATATTTCGAAGAGCTTCGCACTCAGCTAGAAAGCTCTTGGAAGCTCCATGTTGCCCCATTTTAAAGACCTTGATAGCTGCCAAACTTCCATCATTAAAAACTCCCTTGTAAACTGATCCAAAGCTACCCTCTCCAATCAAATATTCGGAACTGAAATTTCGGGTAGCTAGTTTGAGATCGTGATGCCTATACCTTTGATACACCTCCAGTGAATTAGCGTCACCATTAACCTCACGGGGGCTTGAATCTCGCTTTCTTACTAACCAAAAGACTAACATGGAGATGATGATGATGATGATGATGAATGCGACAGATGCAAACGACGCTGCTAGTACAATTTTCAACTTCGAACGGCCAGAATGTTTTCCAGGAGGCTTGCATTTTGGTAGCCCAAAATCAGGTATTCCACCACAAAGCTTGAGATTTTCGGAAAGAGAAACGGCTGTTGAGTTTCTGAAAATCCCTGCTTTGGGAACGTCCCCTAGGAGTTGGTTCCTGGACAGGTTTAAAACTTGCAAGAATTTCAAAGATTCTATAGAACTCGGGATGTTACCGGTGAGTATGTTTGAAGAGAGGTCAATATACTCGATTCCTCTCAATTTGCCTAGAGAATTTGGTATGGATCCCTGGAACGAATTTCTAGACATATCCAAATACAAAAGGCTTGAACAATCGCCAATTGCGACAGGTATATCTCCTGACAATTGGTTACTTGCCACGTCTATCGCTTGAATCATATTTAGATTACCAATTTCGGCAGGAACCAATCCGGTTAACGAATTGAAAGAGAGGTTCAGGACCTTTCCGAAACTTGGAATTCCAAATATTTCTCTAGGTATAGTACCGTTAAGCAAGTTAACTGACAGGTCTAACAATTGAAGATGCTGACAGTTTCCCAAGCTTGAAGGAACATTCCCTTCTAAAAGATTGTTGCCCAGATAAACCTCAGCCAAATAAGTCAAGTTTCCAAGAGACTCTGGTATCCTTCCTGAGAATTTGTTTTCGTGTAAGAAAATGTACTGCAGGTTTGGCAAAGTTCCTATTGAAGGAGGAATGCTTCCAGTTAAGGAATTGTGTTCGAAAGCTATCAGGGTTAAGTTGATCAAATTACTTATTTCTCCAGGCAAGCTTCCTTCAAAAAAATTGTTATTCATGACCAACAATGAAAGTTGTCTAGAGAGGTTGCCTATTGAAGATGGAAGCTTACCAGTAAGCTGGTTTTCCGCCACAGAAAATGATTGAATTTGGGTTGAATTTGCCAAAGACGTTATGAAATCCATGCCACTCGGTCCATCATTAACCAGCTGATTTATCTGTAAACTCAAAATTTGAATATTTGGCAGGTTCCATAGAACTGGAATTTGGCCACTGAAACTGTTACTTGCCAGATCAACTCGAACTAAGTTTGAAGCATTGCCCAAGGACGGCGGGATGCGTCCAGACAAGAGATTCCCTCCCAAGTAAAGGGTTGTTAAGCTAGTTAAATTAGTAAACATATCTGGGGGAAGGCTACCTGTCAGTCTATTGGCAGCAATGGCTAAGACAATCAACGAGGAACTATTGAACAATGAAGGTGGGATTTCACCAGAAATGCTATTATTGCCAATTTGAAGATTGATCAAGAAGGGAAGGCGACCCAACCCTTCTGGTAGCTCCCCTTTCAAGCTGTTTGACATCAGAATTAGATTCGACAAAGAGGAGAGATTCGCAAATGAAGATGGAATAGAACCCGTGAGAAAATTTTGCATCAAAGATACGTCTTGAAGCTCTGAAAGCGAACCTAACTCATTTGGAATGGTTCCTTCAAGCCTGTTGATTGACAGGTCAAGCAGAGAAAGTTTTGTACATAAACCTAAAGATGCTGGTATTGTTCCTCGAATCTGATTAGAACCTAGAATGAGTGTCCTCAGCCTAAAAAGCTGACCAATTTCTCGAGGAATGTTCCCAACAAAACTGTTGTTTTGAAGGTTGAGGTAGCTAAGAAATGAGAGGTTCCCAATGTGAGGAGCAATTGTTCCCACTAGGCCAAGGTTTTCAAGGTCGATACCTGTAACTCTTTGTTTAGTGACATTACAAGTAACACCCGTCCAGTTGCAGAAGGAACTGCTCGGATTCCATGTCCCAAGAACTCCAAGAGGATCATGACTTATCTGAGACTTAAATACAAGAAGGGATTCCTGGTCAGTATTGTTGTTAAATCCAGGCAGGCCTTGAGAACCGCGTAGCAGTGGATGGACCGTGAGGCAGATCAAGAGAATCAGAATGGTGGTTTTTGTAGCCATTTCTGTTTAACTTTAGGCTTGGCTGCTTTAAGATGGTGGATGGATTTATAACGAAAAACTCAAGTGTCTGAAATACTGAATTAGCTGTGATGTCATAAATGACGACATTATTAAGTTTAAGTACTTTCTCAGCCGCATTATCTGCAAAGGAAAAAAAAAAAAACAAAGTAAGAAACTATAAATACTATATATATATATATATATTTTTTTTTTCTTTTACTTTCTGCATTCGAACATAGTTAGTTACTGCAAATCTAGCTAAGTCGTACTTTGTTTCTGACCAGTAAATATTAATAAAGCAGATCTCACTAAGCGACTAGGAAACCCATTGAATTTAGGAAATTTGTTCGTTTGTTCCATGTTTTGTCAATTTGTTGCGTGCATTTTCTCTCTCTATTGTGGTATGAAAAGGCTGATACATCACGGTATCAATCTCTTGTCAATAGCAATCGAAATTGTTTTTGACTTAAAAAGAGTGTTAATTAGGCACAGAAGAAACACAGAGAAATTATTGACTTTGACTGTTTTTGCGTCGGTGTTAATGTCTAGCTCCTCAGGATCGTTTGGCAAAGGTTGTAGGTTATTTATCAAGAGAAAAAAATAATATTAAAAGATCATTGGAATTAAGTTTTCAAGACATGCTCAGATTCAGCAAAGATTTCAAAGATTTTAAAAGAAGATGAAATACTGAAAAGATTAATAACTATGTTTTTTCTTATTTCATATTACCTTTTATGCCACCTATTTATATCTAATTATTGAATCTGTAAACAAGTGTACAATATATACTTAAATTGAATGTCAAGATGCAGCTGATTATAGCACTGAACTTTGGAACCCACAAGTATTCAATTTCCCTGTAGAGAGATTAATAAAAAAAATTCAACGAGAAGCCATTGCCAATTGCCATAGCCAATCTTTTGTGTTTAAACGGGTTGTCAAAATTTTCGGTGATCTTCAAAGTCAATGATTGATAATGGATGAGAGGTGTCCCAATTCCCTAGTGGACAAAATGTATTTTTCTCTACATCCATTGAATATTGTGAGCATTTCAAGGAAGGAAGAAATGGTGATGAAATTTCGCAGCACCTAACTCATATTATATATATATATATATATATATGCTGTTAATAGGTAGCTGACTTTATTCTCAGCTAGATATAGCTGAGCGAATGAAGAAAAGAAACGCGGCAAATTTTAAGAATCACCATTTTTGTTAAGGATTTTTCCTGGTTAATAATTGGGCATCAAAGGTCGAAATCGAAATTTCAAACTTGTCCTACCAAAGGTTAAGATTATGGTTCCTCCACTCTAACCGCCTACTTCTTACATAGAATAGCATTGTCTTTCCATATCTTTATATAGAGATCAAATCTCCTTTTTTTTTTTCTTATGCTTACAAACAATAATAACTTTTAAAATGTAATCACAAAAATTATTTTATTTAATGAAAAAATAAACTCATTTTCTTTGTCGGATTCAATCATTTTGAAAGTATTTGAGATAAAATTTTTTAATGCATTATATAATAGAGTGCACAATGTTGCCTTTTACAATTGGCAAATATTAGTAATATTAATGAATATTATGCCATCCGAATTTCAATAATTGTCAAATACGAATATGTTGATACGATTATTTTTGTATATTTTTAAAATTTTTTAATTATATTTTTATACTCATATCTAAATATTATGTTAAATGTATATATCAAATACAGATATTCTAAAAAAATAAAAAAATGCAATTAAGATAGAATGTAACTATTGCTTACTTTTAAAATTAGGCCCATGCTAACTTGGAGGGCCTTGGGACTTCAAAATTTAAGCTTTGAAAGGAGGAAACCTATTTGGCCCAAATGGTAAATAGGCCTTGGTTCAGTAGGGGCAGGTTCTAACCCAAAACTAGTTTCATATTATTTTGCTACTAGCCGAGGGTGGACTTGGACTCCATATATCCAGGGGAAGGCAATGCGCCGGCAAAACATCCATGTTTCTAAAATGGGGTTCGTTTGAATCTGTGTTAACAGTTCATTTTGGTTTGGAATCTCATGATTTTTTTTTTGTTTATTATAATATTTAATGTACAATTATAGGATACTTTGTTCTTATGTTGAGACGCTAAGCAATCTATCTATCTTCAGGTTTAGCTATAAAAAAGAACAGTAATTTATGTTACTCATGGATAACATCTTGATTATTAATCTGCATGGAATAGAACATATGAATTTTTAGTCAAAAACTACAAGAACAGACGTTTATTAATCTTGATTACAGGTTTAAACTGATCCCCAATTATTCTTCCCAAACCATCATTTTTCATTTCCTTATTTTCCTCTTCATTGAGAAGAGCTTGAAAATGATAAATAAAGAATCAATCAATCTTAATATTGGTTAAACCTAATCTCACAGAAGAAAACAAAAACTAATCAAAGCTTACTTCAAAAGTAAGCCCATAATGAATCATGATCGAACGTTGGGTTCCTTAAAGCCATCACCATCCCTGTTCCGCCGATTCTCGTACCTATATATACAACTCAAACCTACCAAGACCTCCACAATCGCAGCCTCCGTTTTCTCCAAATCCGAGAAATGCAGTGTTTGCAACAATAGAACTGTCAGCTTTGCGTCCAGTTTTTGTTGCTCCAAGTTCCTCTCTTGCTGCCATCTTAATGTGTCATGTGCGACCGGAGCCAACCAGCCTATTATCTCCTCCAAGGCCTCTTTCCACCCGTCTGCCAAACCCTGTTGGCCATAACGCTCCTCGGCATCCTTGCACCAATGGCTTTTCAGCTTCCCTCTCAGCGTGTGTTTCAGCCTTATTGGTAACATCTCGAACATGTACTCCCGTGCGTCGTCGCTAATGGCTGTTGTTGAGTTGAAGTAGGTCTCCGCCATGATGATCACGTTTGCATAACGAACGGTTAGCCCTGCTGCCCCTACAGTGTTGGCTGGAGCCGATTGTATCAGCCTTTGGTTTCTTCTAGTATCTGTATTTCCCTCACCGTTGTTGTTCTTGGTGGTGGCTTTATCGGTTATGGAGACACTTGAAATTCGGAAACCTATGCCTTTAACTTCAGGTGATAGTTCACCGCGCTGGAAACGGGCGGGACCATGTTTGATCATGGAAGCTTTCACGATTGGGCCCGATTTGAAGGCCTGTTTCATGTTCTTCTCTTCATTTACAAGGAGGCAATAATCGGTCCCTGGATAAACCTTCAATTGCAAAGCTTTCGGGTTCGAAATATAAAGGCACCTATAGGAATGCTTGTTCATGGTGATGCAAGGAAGTCCTGGAACAAAGGGTCCAAAAATGATACATATTCTGGCATAAACGATGGAGACGATTCGAGCCATTAACCCAATGCTCTTATCAAATGTTTGGCTCCAAAGGGAAATCTGTCTGAAATGTCGAACCTGTTTTTTCTGGAAAGAGATTTTCTCGTTGAAGTAGTCAAGGTTGGTCTTGTCTGATGATTTTTTGGGGCAGTCGTTTCTCTTCCATCTCAGCATTTTTTTCTCTGATAATTCTAATTCGTTGAGGCCAACCAAAGAGGCGTATAGAGTAGACGTCGCATTTGCGTATTTCTCCATCTTCTCAATGATTTTTCCAACGTTTCTGGAGTTAAAATCAAGGTTGCAGGCATCAACAATTCCCTGTTTCATGTTGTAGTAAGCGATTTCAAACCTTTTAAGTTCATCATCGATGCAATGTTTACCCAGACGTGAAACTAGGGTGGCAACTTGATTGAGATCCTCCAGCTTCTCTTTACAGGCAAGGCCAAGAAGGTAGCTTTCATCCGAGGAGTTCAAAAACGCAACGCCAGGGGATTTCATGGGACCTTCCCGGAGCTTGAAGAACTCTTCATCAGACAGCGACTTATACAGGGCGACAAGGCGGGACATGCTTTTGGCCGTCTCGAAGGCTAAGATTTGAAGCGTGGGTGAAGAAGGCCGGAAAATGGTGCAACCAGAGCCAGCTTTATCCACCACCCCTGCAGTGAGCCACGCCATTAGACGCCACAATCCTGGCGTTACCCTACTTTCTCCTCTTCCGATTTTTTTTCTTCACTTGGTTTTGCTGTAACCGTTGGAATTGATGGTTAATAATAATCAGTTATGATTTTTTGGGGTTGGTTGGCACTTGGTAGGGTTTTAGAGATAAATGTGGAGAATGGGAGAAATGGGGGTATTTGAGGGGGAGATTTAGGGACATTTCCAAGCATCTTCATTGGGACGCGCTTGGTCTCAGTCGCATCTCAGCTGTTGCCCTTCAAGAGGAAGATTCGGATAATGTAACCTGAAATTATGATTTTTTTTTTTTTTCTCTTTTCGTGTGGAAATGAATGAGAGAGAGAAAAAGAGACAAACTTTCATGGTCTACGTCGACGATTAAGGTTTTACTGCCACGTAGGAGTATATTCTCATTTTCTTTCTATTTAAGTAATTGTGTCGGTTTTTAGATATTTGAGGACTGGAAATGTTTTTTTTATGAGTTCAGACTTCAGATAGAGTTATGAATTATGTAATGTTACATAAATTTATAAAGAATCGATAGTTGATGGCATATAAATTATTTATATTTATTTTTAAAAATATTTAACAAATTAAAGTTATATATTTTGTTGATAATGTATAAATAATTTATGTTTTATCAATATACTAAATATTGAACCAAAAACATTGAATGGATATTTATGAATAGTTTTTTAATTTGATACATTTTAGCTATAATTCAACCACTAGCATTCCAATTCTTTCTTCTTTAGTATTTACCTTCAAAAGGTAAATTGGAACTACCAATATTGCCTTTAAGGAAAAGGGTGTTGGATATAATTCTTTTTTTTTTTTTGGTTCTTTTATGCTTTCAATAATTATGTTTAGGAGAGGATTAAATTATAAAATCCTTCTTTTAAATGGTAAAATTAGAGCAATCATTGGGTCGATATGGAGAACAGTTTTGAACATCATTGTTGCCCGCAAACAAAAAGGTTTGAAGCAAAATAAATCTCTTCCTCTTTTTGACAAAGTCCTTTTACTTGCTTGAACCGCTGAGCTTTATTATGCATTTTCTAATTCAATGTTTGGATAGACTCTTTTTTTTTTTTTTCAATAGAATACAGTGTGGGAAAGGTGGTAAAAAAGAAAAGATAATCCTTCGTATTAAAAAGGCATTAAAGTTTATTTTTTTCGACATGTTTTGATGTCTAAAATACGTATTTAAAGAATTTTCAAAATATAATAAAAGAAATTTCAAAAGACTAAGTGTTTTCCTTCTTCTTATCTTACTTCATTTAATTATTATGAATAATTTTTAAATATCCCTAAATTTGATAATTATAAAACGAATATCATTTCAGTTTGAAATTGACGACTATCTTTGCATGTAAAAGTTTACGGTATGTACAGCACGTTATTTTGTTTCTTTTTTTTTTTTTTGCTTGGTTTTGCCCTTGGGGATCAGCTAAACTTCCACCAAAAAAGAAAAAAAAAAGCAATAATTTTGGGATAATCGATGATTCAGTCAAAGCTACAGGTCTCTGGAGTCCTTGTTTACCTCTGTACCCACTGCAAAACCTATTCCCCATCGACATACATAGCACA
>JBBYHO010000013.1:1225085-1262849 GCA_038382025.1 Adansonia gregorii
ATATTAAAAATTATTTTTATTAATCTTGAGTTAAAATTTAAAAACTAATAAAAAATAAAAATATTTTATATTAAATCCTGATATATCATCTATAAATAATAAAAAATAAAAATCTTGAATTATATTTTATATTAAATCTCGAATTACTATTTAAAAACTAATAAAAATAAAAAATATTTTATATTAAATCTTGAATTACTATTTAAAAATAATAAGAATTAAAAACTATTTTATATTAAATCTTGAATTAATATATTATATATAATATAAAATATTTTTAAAAATTTTTTTAATTTGTCGATTTCTTAAATTTTTTTTCATGCAAATTATTTTGTAAGTTTTTTTTTTGCATCGATTGAGAAATCGGCCAATAAAATATTTTTTCGTACTTATTGAGAAATTGACCAATGAAGCACCCAAATATAAAATATTTTTCTATTAAATTATTTTTAAATAGTAATTCAAGATTTTTATTTTTATTATTTGTAAATGATAAATCGAGATTTGATATAAAATATTTTTATTTTTTATTAATTTTTAAATGTTAACTCAAAATTAATAAAAATAATTTTTAATATTTTATTGTTTGTAAATACTATTTTAATATATATAATTTATATATATTTTTATATATACAGGAATAGTCGATTTCATTAAGAACATAGAAAAGAGTAACAACAAAGAAAAGAATAAAATTAGAGGTAAAAAGGTAATTAAAATTTTTATTAATAATTTTAATAATTATTATTTCCTTCTTTATAATTATTTTTTTATTTTACTTTTTTTAATAATTACTAGTTTACTTTTTTTTTTGAAATTTTTCTAAAAATTTATATAATTCTATAAATGCGTCAGGAAAATCGGCAAATGAAGTGTCGATTTCCCAACAATTTAGAAGAAAAAAATAAAAGTTGAGAAATCGCCTTATTAAATGGTGATTTCTCATTTAGATGTTAAAAAATTATCATCTGATTTGGTAATTTTTTAATTAAATTTTATAAATTTTTTTATGTTAAGAAATCGTCATTTGATAAGATGATTTCTCAACAAAATTGACGGTAAATAATCTGAAAATATTTTATTTTTATATTATTCTAATAAAAAAGTCAATTTTTGTGAGTATTTTGAAGTAAAATATTTGTTAAATGTTGAATTTTTAAGTTTGATTTTTATTGACATTTCTATACTATAATATGAATATATAAATTTGTAATTTTTTTATTTTAAATTTTCAAAGAAAAACCTGTAAATTGCAATCTACAAGCTCCTTGCTTTTTTCAGTGTTGTGGTGGCAATGTTTGATGATCTCCCAGAAAGGGAAAGGGAAAAGAAAAAAAAATTGATAAATTAATTAATGAGATTTGATATTATACAGCTCGCAGACTGTGTTAATTAATTCTCCAAAATGAAACAATTAATTGTCCATATTTTATCAGCATGTCCTCCAATATAATTTAGAGAGAGAGAGCCATATAAAGTGCATTGGAAGTACAAATTTGCGCTATTTGTCATGTACGAGATTAAATTGTACAACAAAATGTAAAATAAAACCATATAATAAAAGCCATAATTAATGGTAAGCCATTTTCATTTCAAGCTTGCCAGTGTTTAGTTTACTGAAAGTTCACTTTGTTCTTTAACGAAGAAGAAAGAAGAAAATGCTACCTCCTTTGATTCTTATTTCAGTGGCAATGCTGTTATCCACAGATAGTGTCACTGTCATGGCCTTGAAACTCTGTCCGAACTGTGGCCGAATTTTAGTGCCATATCCGCTTAGCACCGCACCAGGTTGCGGTGACCCTTGGTACAGAATTCGATGTAATGCGGGAACACTCTGGTTGGATGCTCTCAATGGATCATCCTACATGATCACGTCAATCAATCCAGTGGCTCAAACACTGGTCACCGTCCACCAGGTTTTGCCAAGAACACCTGCATGGCAGCTGATTTTGGAACCCAAGGAATTCAGCTGGACAACAACCTTCCCTATAATATCACCAGTGCCAACACTGTCATGATCATGAATTGTAGCGTCGCGGTCCTGCAAGAATTTGCAGCTCTCAATTGTAGCTCAACAAGCATTTGTCGTGATTACATCAGGGGCAATCCAGAGGCTAAAGCCAATTGTGGGGCACCGCCCATATGCTGTTGGTATTTGACTGGGGGTACTCTGCGTACTTACAGGATCAGGGTTCGTCCTGAAAGATGTTCGGCTTATCAAAGTTTTGTGAATTTGGATATGAACTTGCCAGTCAGTTAGTGGGCCGTGCCAGGGCTGGAGATACAGTGGCTACCGCCACAAGAACCACTATGTAAGCTCCCGGCAGATTGCAAAGATTTATTGAATTCAATATGCTTGCCAGATCCGGTTAATGTTGGAAAAAGAAGGTGCTTTTGCAAGTCGGGGTTTCAATGGAACTCCATACATGGACTTTGTCGAGGTCAGCATAAAAGTTCTTCTATACCATTCTGCTTTCTTTTTTACTACAAATATGTTGCAATTAATTTCACCATTACTGATCACAAATTCTGATAGCAATCGCCGAAGTAATCAATCATTTGTGAAAGTCGAAAAGAAAAGATTGTTTAATAGAAAAATCTTGTGTGCTTGAATTGTTCTAAAACCATAGCCTATTTTGTGCCTAAACCGACACCTTTCCTCTCCACTCGGAGCATGTGAATATGCATGTGGGGTTAAAACTTTCAAGCTTCTTGCAGTTCAAAGGCGTGCTGGCATGAACCAAGATCTGTAGGATCTTCTTTAAATTTCCAACAGTAATTTGAAATTGCAAGTTGCTAAGCTGGCCACATGTGCAAATGCCTACAAACTCATCCCAAGAATCCCATATATTCGACTAGAACTATGTTGGAGACATCACCATCTAAAATTTAGGTCTGGGATAGTTAAGACCTGGCATGAAGAAATGTCAACTAATTTTCTTTTATAATGTTGTTCTTGGAAAAAGTTGATCAAAGATCTCAGATAGGCTGATATGAGACCTGCAACTAACATAAATGATAAAAAAATTGAAGAATTTTAGGACTTGAACTTTTTTTTTCTCGTAGATGTGAAATGTACACATGGGAGACGTTGCAAGCATCAAAAGAAGAAATCCATCCTTGTAGGTAAATGTCAGGCCCTCTAATATTTGGATCCATAGCCAATTTGATTTTTGCAATTAATTAGATTATCTTAATTTCTAGCTAATTTGGGTAATGCTGTATTATCTAGGTGCAGCCTCTGCAATAGGTGCGATCGTAATTGGACTCGTTGTTACCATTATTATAGTCTACAAGCAACGGAAGGACTGTGAGAGAGGAGCTGAAGTCAGTTTAACCAAGACACAGAGATCTTATAAGCTCAAATAGTGGCAAACTGGCCAAATTTTTCAGTATCAAAGAGATAGCAAAGGCAACAGAAAATTTCTCCAAAGACAACCTCCTTGGCTCAGGAGGCTTCGGTGAGGTCTTCAAGGGCGTTCTTCATGATGGAACTACCATAGCTGTCAAGCGAGCCAAGCTTGGAAACGCCAAGGGTATCGATAAAATTATCAATGAGGTCCAAATTCTTTGCCAAGTTAACCATAGAAAACTTGTCAAACTACTTGGCTGTTGTGTTGAGCTTCAGCAACCTCTATTGATTTGCGAGTACATTCCCAATGGAACCCTTTTTGATCATCTTCATAAGGGCTTCTCAACCAAAAGGGTGACACTCTCATGGCACCGCCGGCTTTGCATCGCCTACCAGACAGCACAAGGTCTTGCCTATCTCCATTCATCCGTGGTTCCAGCTATTTACCACCGTGACATAAAATCAAGCAACATTTTATTAGATGAGAATCTCGATGCTAAAGTTTCGGATTTCGGCCTTTCCAGGCTTGGCTTGAGCGATAAGAGCCATGTGACAACTGCTGCTCAAGGAACTTTAGGTTATCTTGACCCTGAATATTGCCTTAACTTCCAATTGACTGATAAGAGTGACGTGTACAGTTTCGGAGTCGTTTTGTTGGAGCTATTAACATCCAAGAAAGCAATCGATTTTAACAGGGAGGAAGAAGACGTGAACCTGGTGGTTTTTGCTAGAAAAATTCTCAAAGAAGGAAGATTCATGGATGTTATTGATCCTTCTCTTAAACAGGAAGCTAGCAAAATAGAATTAGAGGCAATGAAAGCTCTAGGATTTCTAGCAGAATCATGTTTGAATGAGAGAAGGCAGAATCGACCTTCAATGAAATCAGTTGCTCAGGAGATTGAAAGTATTATGCGTGTCGTCACAAGTGATGAAGTATTTGAAGGTTAAACCTCAATAAAAATGCCTCTATCTAAGCAAATATTGCCTGAACATTTTTAGTAGCATGAGGTTAATAAAAGCTTTTCCATCTTGTTTTTGCCAATATTTATGTTGGTTCAATTATGGGTTTCTTCTTATTTTTCTTTCGGTATCCCATAGTTTAATTATAGAATACCAATAATTAGAGGTTAAGCTAGAAATTTGATTTTCAGGCCTCTCAATGTAATTATAATTAATGTAAAAATAAAAATAATATATAAAACAGTAATTTTGACTTATTAATGTAATTTTTATAAAAAAATTGAAAAAAAAAGTTTAAAAAGTTACTACATTTTTATTTTTATTTTTATATAAAGATAAAATAATTCAACTTTCTTTAATTATATTTTATTATCATAAAAAGAAAATAATAGTTGACACACCATAATAGATATGAAGATCTTTTTTATTGATTGAAAAGAAAAAAAAGTTTAATTTAATGAAGTAAATGTTATGTATAAATATAATGATATTTAACCAAGTAACAAATTAAAGAGAATTAAATTAAAGATCATAAAGTTTAAACCTAACAAGTTTAGTAAATTAATTATATTAAAGTATTTTAAAAAGAGGTGATCAAAATTAAAAATGTTGGGTCAAACTAGAAATTTTCCCATTTTTCGTATTCAAGAACAGCAATTTAATTAGATTTTCATAAATTGAGGGGTCAAACTAGAATTTTTCACTTTTTAAACTTAAATAATTAATAAAAAAAGGCTGCTCCTAGGAAAGGCGGCTGCTGCTGCTGCCAGCCCCTAAAATGGCAACTAGCCAATAGCTAATCCTGCCCTCATTGCGTAAACCCTCCATTCTCATTATGCTTGTTGGAACTAAAACCTAGATAAAATTTTCATAAGCCAACTGCAAGAATTTTTCTTTTTCTTTCTATAACCCAAATCCATGGGCATGACACTGCAGGGAGATGTGATCTAAACATAGATTTTGACCCCATTCTTTTAGCAAGCCCTTGTTAAAGGAGATGAAAGATTAGAACAGTATGAATTTCTTAGGGAGAAAAAACCTTGCAACTAACATATTTATTTCCTACTCGACCAATTGAATCCCTTTTTATTTCAGCTTCTGGGTACATCTTCCGGTTGCTTTTTATCAGCCATTCATGGACTATTGTCCATCTTTTGTCCTGGAGCAACTAGATCATGTGCCATGGGATTTCTAGCAGAAAAGGTACTCAGTATGCCTTATGTCCAACGGAACAAAAGCCGGAGAGATCATTTGTGCGCTTTCCAAAGTGATAGGAAGCTTATTCGTATTGTGCACGCTTTTAACTTCCAATGTAAAGGAGAGAAATGTAAGTTGAAAACTACGTAAATTGTCTTGAAAAACACACTTGCAATGGTGGATTAGGGAACACCTGTGTAGTGGGATTTGCTAAAAGGAAATTCTGCAGCCTTGAAATCTTGAGATTCCCCCAGGAACACTGGAACATATATTCATGCATGCATGTTACAAATGATGCATTATCAGCTGGCCAGATCCTTGTTGTTTCACCGAGGGAAAGGGATTGGGGCACTGGATCACTACAGTCTACAATTAATTAAGTTGATATTGGAAAACATGGAGAAATAAGTAATTTAATATAGATTTGTAGCCCATTAATGCCATAATTCGGTTTTAGAATATCTATACTTCGGTTTAGCATAGTTAAGATCTTGTCAAAATATATATATATATAGGAGGTGAGATATATCTACACCAGAAATTCCAGTAGAAGTACATAGGGGCCATATTTGGACAGGCAACAGTTATGCCTTAGTGTTTAGGTTCTTCAATCTCTTCTTAAAATGTCTGTACCTCACGCTTGTTCCTAACATATATTTCAATATAAGTATAAAAGTATGATCTTTTAAATATATATAAAAAAATCACTTACCGGCCGTATATCTATATTCAACTCTCTATTAACTCTTGGTAACACATATGGCGATTAGTCATGCTTGGCAAGAGTGCTGTTCCGCCTTGATCAATTTTTAACTTTTCATAATTGATATGCTCTTAAGTGACCTAATCCTTTCACCTTCTTTTTCCTTCCATGGTTCACTTTATCTGTGACTGGGTTGCAAACTTGAACAATCAAACTTAAAATGTTTGATTAGGGAGCGATAATTACTTTGTCAAGTGCCGCCATAGTCAACATTTTCGAAGTAACTTCATACAGGCGTGTGAAGCCCAAGATCTAAGGAAAGTATAATCATCACCATTGCGTGGAAGCATTAATATATGATTTCAGAGCAGCGAATCTTCCCAAGAAAATGTGAACTGTCTACATTGGACGAAGTTGACGGCTGTCTTCTTATTTACATCCTCCATATAATAATGCCGAAGGAACACTCTTTGAATCAGTTTAAAAGACAAAACTGTCCACTTTAACTCACATTTGTACATACAAATAACCTGGCCGATATTGTCTTTTTAGAGTCCAGAGTACTTGACATGCTTCTCTGATATAATATCGACCGGCGCAACCAAATACTTAAAAAGCCTTTCAGTTTAGTCCTAAAATCTACCAGCTTTCCTCCAATGGAAAAATCTGTATTCTCAATATTGATCTTTACGGTAGTACTACTATCATTTGCAGGGTTTGCAGCTGCCATAGAGCGTTGCGGTAATTGTGGCCGCATTCCAGTGCCTTACCCGCTAAGCACGGGGCCTAATTGCGGTGATCAAGCGTACAAGGTTAGGTGCACTGCAGGAGCACTATGGTTTGATGCTCTAAAGGGATCTTACATGATTACATCCATCAACCCCCTGACTCAGCGGATAATTCTTCGACCCCCAAGCCTTTCTGGTGACATGTTCATTTCGAGCGATATCAGAACTGAAGGGATCCAGCTTGATGATAACCTTCCCTTCAACATCACTAGCAGTAACACCATTTTGTTGCTAAACTGTACGGATGCAATGTTACAATTGCAAGCACCCATAAGTTGTACATCAACAGGCCTATGTCACAACTATATAAAGGATAATGCAGCAGAATGCATGAGGACTCCGTTGTGCTGTGTGTTCAAGACTGGTAATTTGCAAACTGCATATGCGGTGAGGATTCATGATGGAGGTTGTCTAGCATATCAGAGCTTTGTGAACTTTGACAGTGTCAATCCTCCAAAGAAATGGCCTAAGCCTGGTTTGGAGATAGAGTGGGAATTGCCACGAGAACCAGTTTGCAAGACGCCTCTAGATTGCACGAACTTGTTGCATTCCAAGTGCTTGGCTGCTCCTATGAATGTTGGATCAATGAGGTGCTTGTGCAACAAAGGGTTCAAGTGGGATCCTACCAACGGATTATGTCGAAGTAAGTAAACATTTTCCCTTGATTGTGAACAAAACCCAGAGTTTAATATAGCAATAAAGCAAAATAGGAATAAATTTCACTTCTAGAATGGGCAAAAATGACTCAAAAGCAATTCTTACTATTCCTTGTAGCCATAAGTTTTAAGATACTATCTTCTCTTTGTTTAGGTGCCAAATGCCGACCAGGAAAACGCTGTAAAAATCGAAAGAAGCAGACAGAGATGATTTGTGGTAATGTGCCAGAATAGAACTAAATTCACTTACGAAATAATGCCAGTGCAACCTATGTTTCGCCTTCAAAGTTATACTGAATTTGCCAACAATCGTTTGTGATGGTAAGAGTATTTTTTTTTTGTTCCTTTCAGGTATGGCCGTTGCAATGGCAGGAATTTCACTTGCTATAATGGTTGGAATTCTAGTTTATAAGCAACGCCAGGGCAACAAAAGAGAATTGCAGAAGAATATCATTAAGGAGAGGGAAGAGATAATTAATGCCAAAAACAATGGCAAATCAGCCGGGGTCTTCACTGGCAAAGAAATAATAAGAGCAACCAGTAACTTCTCTGCAGAAAACCTGATAGGATCTGGAGCTTTCGGTGAGGTCTTCAAAGGCATTCTTGACGATGGAACTGTAACAGCCATCAAACGTGCAAAGCCTGGGAACGCTAAAGGAACTGATCAAGTCCTCAATGAGGTTCGCATTCTTTGCCAGGTGAACCACAGGTGCCTGGTGAGACTCCTTGGTTGTTGTGTTGAGCTTGACCAGCCTCTTATGATATATGAGTTCATCCCTAATGGAACCTTGTTTGATCACCTCCACTGTCAGCTTTCTGGCAAATATGCTCCCCTAAAATGGCAATGCGGGCTTCGCATTGCTCACCAGACTTCAGAAGGTCTTGCTTATCTCCACTTTGCAGCAGTGCCTCCCATTTATCATCGTGACGTGAAATCAAGCAACATTTTACTTGACAAAAAACTTAATGCCAAAGTTTCTGACTTTGGGCTGTCCAGGGTGGTTGAGAGAACAGAAGCCGGTGATAGTCACATTTATACATCAGCTCAAGGAGCCCTTGGATATCTTGACCCGGAATATTACCGTAGTTTTCAGCTTACTGATAAGAGTGACGTTTATAGCTTTGGGTTGTTCTTCTCGAGCTCTTGACTTCTAATAAGGCTATAGATTTTAACAGAGAAGAAGACAACGTGAATTTGGTGGTTTACATGAAAAATATAATGGATGAAGAGAGACTAAAGGATGTTGTTGATCCAGTGATCAAACAAGAAGCTACAAAATTGGAACTTGAAACAATTAAAGCATTGGGGCTACTGGCAGCATCATGTTTGGATGACAAAAGACAGACCCGACCTTCAATAAAGGAAGTTGCTGATGAGATTGAATACATTATCAGCATTGCTGCAGGTGAGGTTTCTCAGAAGTAAATGCGAGGATCCTCAAAGCCTGATTTTTGGTTTACTGGTTGCTGTAGCTCCCAATCAATTGTAACAGTGTAATGCCTGAGATTTCACCAATTCTAGATTCCCCCATTGCTGGCCTCCGCATTTAAAAACTTGCACTTTCAATTACTTTATGATATATAAACCCAAATTTGCAGTTTGCGGTGTAAAGCGTATTTTGTGGAAACAATAAATGTCGAACTGTGGCATTTTTGAGATTGGGGTTCAAACCGCACATTTATACACTATAGACTACAGCAACAAGATCTCATGCATTTTAAGTAGTGAACTTCATGTAATCGTCGTCCGAAAGACTTCAAAGGGCATGTTAATAAAATCAATATAAGAACAAAGCCAGGGGGATTCAAGAAAGCAAAAACAGCATTCATGTTCATAGTTAGACCTTCTGAGGCTTAGAAGGAATCTAATACATCAATTATGATCTTGGCAAGGACCGTTCAACTTTGAGAATCAAATTATCGTATCCATATCCATTTAGAGTGTTAATGGCTCTCTCAGCATCTTCCTGGTCAACAAAACTAACAAAAAGCGAACCCTCGGTTCAAACCATTCTGGCCATCAGGCGGAACACAGACACGAGTTATAGGTCCAAATAGGCTGAAAAGATCATGCAGGTCACCCTCTTGAGTCTTGAGCATCCTGTGAGAGGTTGTTGACCTTGATTGGATGATCTTCATTCCTGCGCCTCCTATCCCCGCGGATACTCTTTTTGGCACCTTCTGTCATACTTGGAGGAAGATAGCTGTTGGGGCTGTTGTCTTTAGAAGAAACTGCAGCCCCATCTGCTGAAGAAGGCCTTTCACATTTCAATGGTTCACTTTGTGGTGCAAGATCCTTGTAAAGGCACCTGGAATTAAAGTGGTCACCTTTTTTGCCGCAAGTCCTACGCAATATAAGGATGCCTATTCCCAAAGCATCTCCTCCGGCTTTACTTTCATCTAACTGCTTTTGCTGTTAATAATTAAAATATTAAGAAAGACAACAATTAACAGAGAGGACTTTTTAAACATCAATGTAGGAGAAATTTGAAAACCCGGTGCCAATGATTCTTTAATATCTGGTACTAACTGTTCTTCATCGTCAAATAAAATTTTGTAAGTAGAGAAATTTTAACAATAGTGGATGACTGCAAAATCCTGGCAAGGAATTAATGCATGCTCAGCCCAACATGGAATCAAAGGTTATAACCTTTTTCTTTATATAGGAGAAATGTGGTACAGTGAAAATCTAAAAATCCAAATCTTTCCCGTTTTCCCCTCTAAACTACAGAACTCAATAGAACTAGGCCTGTTGCATTGATTGTTTCCCCGGCATGTTCTGGTTTTCTTGAAACCAAGATACAGCAAAATCTGCCAGCGTTTATCAGTATCAGCCACGAAAGATAGCACCTAGATTTTATTTCCATTAATTGTATGAATTAGAAAACAAGCATTGATTAGAGAATGTTGTTAATAAAAACAAGGGCAAGATCATACAATCTTGAAAAACAAGAAACAATATTAACAAGATAACATTTTCATCCAAAAATCAAAAGAATCCCACAATACAACACATCTAAATCAATAAACAAACCAGAAAGGTCTTTTCTGTCTTTCTCGAAAGTAAAAAGAACAAACAAAAGTTCCAACCTTTAGTACTAGACCTTTCAAGGTAGATCTCCTCAGTAGAAACCATAGTAAGCCTGCAACCAACTTCTTCATCCACTGCATCACCAAACTTGGTCCATGACCTTCTCTCAATGGCTTCTTTACTCATCTTGGTATAAACCTTGTGAACGCGAAAGGTGGATGTGAGTTTAACCTTGTTACCAGCTTCATTGAACTTGTACTCTATGACTTTCTTTATTCCATTCTCGTCAGGACCAATGACTTGGCGTGGAGGGAGAACGAATAAGGCAAGGTCATTGACGTTTTCTTCATTTTCCATCTGATCAGCCCAACAGAGTTTGTTCGGGTCTGCATCTTTTGCCATATGGTTGACAGTACTCGACAGTTAACACCTACAGGTTGGTAGGCTTATTTTGCTTGGTAGGTTTTAGAAGGGTTTTAGGGTGGCAGGATTACAAGAAAAATGGATGAATTGTTAGCGGCCACTTGCCCTGTTGTGTTCAGTTATATAGCAAGGGTTTGGCCTTGCACAAAGTATTTTTCTAGCAGGTAAGGAAAAAAAAAAACTTTTTTCATTAGCCATGAACAAGGATTATAAATTAATCCATCAAAAATTCAGACAACTTTTGGATCATAGATACATCACACATACATGGGAACAACAAAGCTGACTAAATAGTTTTATATTAGCATATCAGATGGTTAAAAGTGATATTAATTTATAAAACAAACAACATAATGTAAAATAAAACTAGTTTTGCTTCATTCACAAGCATGTATGGACTATGCTACTTGTATTTTCAAATTTCCTTAGAAAAATTACATCCTAAGCTTGCTTCTCACTTTTAACATATTTTAAAACGATAATTTCTAAAATATTAATGCATTAAATCTTAATGAAACTCATTAATAATTAAAGTAAATAATTATAAAGTGGTTGAAAGGCCGCTTTATTCAGCTAGCCCACATGGTCCACAGGTGAAAAGGGCCTTGTAAATTGATCAAAGAATACCCCGCTGGGACGCGGACGCAGAGTCCCATTTAAAGCATTAATTCAATCCAACTTAACTTTCAGATTGGTCTGAGAATCAGAGTTCAAAGGCCGCAAAGATCACTGTCACAAGTCACCACTCTTACAACTAAACTCTGGTCAAGCCTTGTCCTGTAACTCTATTTCAAGTTGCCTAATTTTTTTCAATGTCTGTGCCGCCTCAGTTCCATCCATGATCAGTTCTTGCCCTTGTTTGTTATTTATTTGTTATGGGATTTGTTAATTACAGACACTAACGACTCACTGCTTGAGATAATTGATGTTATGGGTCTGATATTTTACAGGAAATACAGATTTTTGGTGAGTTGATCAGGATGAAAGCACTCATTCTTGTTGGTGGGTTTGGAACACGATTGAGACCATTGACTCTTAGCGTGCCAAAGCCTCTGGTGGATTTTGCTAACAAACCCATGATACTGCATCAGGTTTGTTTTTTCCCTGATTGTCTTTAGTTTACTTACTGTTTGTTGTTGGTGATTCTATATGCCTCGTTGACTGGAAATCCTTGTAGAGTTTTGAATAGCTGGTAATCCTGTTTAAAATGGGTTTAAGATTTAATGAGACATGGCTTTGTTTACAAGTTGTATCTGATGATTCTATAGCTTTGGCCCGTTTTTTTCCTCTCTTATCTGCACATAGTTATTGGAAGACGACTAACTTCTATGATAAAAAAAATGTGAAGCTTTAATTTATATTTGTAAAATGTGTGAATTACACCTAGTTTGTTTGTTTCTTTTTTAATACTACCAGATTGAAGCTCTCAAAGCTGTTGGAGTGACCGAAGTTGTTCTGGCCATCAATTACCAACCAGAGGTCACATTGAAAAGTGCCATTTTTATGGCTGCAAATTTCATGTTATTGACTTTTTTCTTGAAGTTAGTTTTTATGATGCTTAATAGATTGTTCTCCCTGATCTTTTTAGCAGGTTATGTTGAATTTCCTAAAAGAATTTGAGAAAAGCTTGGCATTAAAATCACCTGCTCACAAGAGACTGAGCCACTTGGCACAGCAGGTCCTCTTGCGCTGGCTAGAGACAAGTTGATCGATGGCTCCGGTGAGCCATTTTTTGTCCTCAACAGTGATGTTATAAGTGAGTATCCACTAAAAGAAATGATAAATTTTCACAAGGGTCATGGAGGAGAAGCTTCCATTACGGTGACAAAGGTAGATTGGTAAAACCGGATTTAGCATATTCTTGTTCTTAGTTAAGGACTAAACCATTTTGCCTTACTTAAAAGGATCTTACTTTTGTTTCAAGGTGGATGAGCCATCAAAATATGGCGTTGTGGTTATGGAAGAAACTACAGGCAAAGTCAAAAAGTTCGTTGAGAAACCAAAGATATTTGTTGGTAACAAAATCAATGCTGGGATTTACTTGTTGAACCCATCTGTTCTTGCCCGAATTGAACTGAGACCCACCTCAATTGAGAAAGAGGTCTTCCCAAAGATTGCAGCTGAGAATGAGCTTTACGCGATGGTGCTAGCTGGGTTTTGGATGGACATTGGCCAACCAAAGGATTACATTACTGGCTTGAGATTGTACCTAGACTCCTTGGGTAAAAAATCCTCTGCAGAATTGGTAGCTGGATCTCACATTGTTGGGAATGTTTTGGTCGATGAGAGTGCTCTAATTAGCGATGGGTGCCTCATTGGACCTGACGTAGCCACTGGTCCGGGATGTATCAAGTCCGGGGTAAGGTTGTCACGCTGTACTATAATGCGTGGAGCTCGAATCAAGAAGCATGCTTGCATCTCCAGTAGCATTATTGGCTGGCATTCCACTGTTGGAAGGTGGGCTCGGGTCGAAAACATGACAATCTTAGGAGAAGATGTTCATCTTGGAGATGAAGTTTACAGCAATGAAGGTGTTGTCCTGCCTCACAAGGAGATAAAATCTAGTATTTTGAAGCCAGAAATTGTCATGTGATCACAAGTTTGAACTTGGAATTAACATTTTGAGAGTTCAATATTGCAATTTGGCTCGTTTACCGTACCCTTTTTTCTTCTTTTCTTTCATGTTATTATTAGGCAAAATTCCGGTCTGTTCATCTAGGTTCTCTTAATTGATTGTTATAACCTGATCTATGTTTCCAGGATGATGGACGACCCTAGAAAATTGTAAGATCTCCTAAATGAAATCTAAACCACCAACTCCTTAGTTTTCACGCCTGTAAAGGTATTCCATAGTGCGAGTAAGCTTGACGGCCGTTGGTTCTTATCTCTTGGTCAGACATTACACTGTTCAACATTAGACAAAAATGTGATGTCTGTCGGAACTTGGAAGATGTAAGAACTTGACAATATTGTTAGTTATTGGGTGGAAATTAGGTCGAGAATAAGTAAGATTTGAATGAAATTGAAAGTTAAAACAAAAATCCTTAATGTGCAAAGGCAGAAATTATCCAATTCTCCAAAACTGTCAAAAATTTAGGCATGAGGAAGGAAATAAGAAAAAAAAGGATTTACATGTCAAATAAGGGATATTGCTATGTGCTTTCTATGGGAATCCTCGAATCATTTAGAAAGAGGCTAAGATCCAAAACATGACATGAGATGACATTGCGATTAGAAGCCACGTGATGAATGCCAAAATTATCGATATTTCGAATTGCCTGCATGGTAGACGACTTTGAACATTGCAGAAGTCCAAGTCTCTTGCATACAGGACTATAACCCCAGCTGATGAACATGCAGCTGCCAGTGATAATATGGCTGTGACCTGTACATTCAAGAAGGATTAGCCAGGTGATATACAATTTCAGCCTAAGAGTGTCAAGAAGAAAAAGTATTCACAAAAGTTAAGCTGCAAGCAAAAAAAACTGATTGAAAACTACGAAGACTGAGGTGTGAAGACCCAAATAACAACTGCTAGCAGCTCTGAAAAAAAATTCAAGCAAAGTGCATAGGGAGTTCATATACAGACCAGATGGTGACCCTACATCGATGTAGGATTGTATTCTATTGCCATTCAGAAATAGGAAAAGGTGGTCACAAAAACTAGCAATATAATATATGGAAAAGCTGCATTTTAATAAGAACTACTTAACAGAGTCATGTAAGCTGCTTGTAGGATCACAAACAGGCTTAACATGAAGAAATATGGTGATTGCTGATGTGGAATACAACAAATACCGCAAATAGCATGCAATTATGGTCAAAAACTCGATTTACATCATTGTCAACACATCCATTTAGTGACTAAAGAAGAATAGAGAGGATTCTTAGAGAATAGCCACATACCCAATCACCTAAAACAAATAGGCTCACAAGAACACGACTCTGAAGATCTCTCTTTTTGACTAAAGAAGAATAGAGAGGATTTTTAGAGAATAGCCACATACCCAATCACCTACAACAAATAGGCTCACAAGAACAGGATTCTGAAGATCTCTCTTTCGTCTCAAAGCATAAACATCAAGACATGCAAGTCCAAAGCTCCAGAGCAGTTGAAGCCCCATAGATGCAATCAAATAGCTGAAAAAAAGAGGATAATAAACATCAAAACTGCAGAAAAATAACAATTACATTGCATTTTTATTCTACTTCAACCTCTTGCCTACCTCATCCAACCTATCCCCCTTTCCAAGAATACAGTATGGTGAAAAGAACAGCAACTATAAGATCCAGAGCCACTTTATTTAGGAAATAGCAGTATGGGAGTTAGGCATAAATCCTATTTTATATCTAGTTAAAAGTGTTTGTCTTCGGCATTTTCACAATTGGTAGGCTATGCAAGTGTTCTGTACATTTTTTTTTTGAAAGTTTAAATCAAGGCTTCTAATTTCTCATCCAAACTGAAGGTAGAAAATTCTCACACCTTTTCACTTTATGGAAAAAAAAAAAAAAAACACTAAACTATGACCTTAAACCCTGCAAGGTCAAAGCTTCTCAACCAGCATATGACAAATTATAAAAACTTGGAACAAAAATAAAGCCAAACTTAGAACTCAAAAAGGAACTCATTTTAACCACTCCTCATGCACATTCCCAAACATGAAATCTAAAACTTTAATATTATCCAATAAATTAAAACCAGAACACTAGAGTAGCAAAAACAGCTGATTGATTCATTTAACTACTAGCAGTGTAAAACAAATTTAGAAGTCAACTCAATTTAACCTTGCACTTTTCCTATTCTTTCCGCCAGTAAGGAGATAATCTTTAATCTACAGCTTTTGCCTAACATATCCTGCTATGGAGCTGACTAATCAACGTTTGCTTGAGACTAATCCGATTCAAACACACAATTTTAAATAAAATTTTGTCAGCGATTAAACCTGATAATAATGAAACAATGGCAACAAATAAAAGAAGATTAAATTTGGAAAAAAAAAAAGCCAACTTAATCTAAAATTGTAAAATTTGAGAGCAGAACCAAGAGAAGAAAAAAGGGGAAAAAGAGTACCAGAAAGCAGTATAGGTAGAGAAACCAGAAGCAGAGGCCATGACAGCAATGGAAGCAGCAGCAAATGCAGATTGGGTTATCCTTAGTGTTAACCCAGTCACCGTGCCTGGACTCCCAATCAAATCCTTCATCCTCTTTCTTCAAGCTAAACTCCCCCACACCCTATCCCTCTAAAGGGCCCTCCTTTCAGAAAACGGAAAGAAACCCTAGAATTCTTAAATTGCTTCCATTAATGGGAACCCAAATCCATAGTCCAAACCAATTCCATATTTTAAGGGGAAAAAAATGGGAACTAAGTGGAAATGGGGAGTTTGGACCACACTGATAGAATTAAAAACGTATGATTTAAGAAAACCCTGAAATTTGGTGATACTGATGGTCTTGATTTGATGAATAGACAGAGAAAGGAGGGTGCTTTAGTTTAGTCGGTTGCAGTTTAAGGAAAGTGACTGACAGTACTAACAACGTCGACAATTTTTTTTAGTATATATATATATATATATATATTTATCTTCCATTCTAGAGAAAATAATGAAACTAATGAGCCTTGAATAATGTGTAAATTGACACAATGGATGGTCGGCCTCGGCCATGGCCGTGAGTCTTGGACTTTTCTATAGGCACGAAAGAGGAGAAGGACCATCTTCAATTATAGGCCTAAAGGCCACACCCTGGACCCCGCCTCTACAAGCAGTCAGCCTGCCTGTCAGTGCCCCAAGCTAAAAGCCCGGCTTCACTTGTCCTGGTAGCACACCAATGAAGCATCTGATCTAATCATATTTAATAAATGCTAATTTTTAACTTTTGTTACGTAAGCCTACGTAAATTTTATTTTTAAAATTGAAAATAAATAATAATAATAAATAATTATACAGTAATTACTTTCGCTTGTTTTTGTTTAAAAAAATAGTGTTTTTTGTGTATTCA
Source organism: Adansonia gregorii (assembly GCA_038382025.1). Lineage (NCBI taxonomy): Eukaryota > Viridiplantae > Streptophyta > Magnoliopsida > Malvales > Malvaceae > Adansonia > Adansonia gregorii. Next base: position 1,242,194 of record JBBYHO010000013.1, read on the forward strand.
ATAGCGTTCAAAGAAAAAAAATGTATTCAACAAAAGAGGAGAGGTGAAAAAAGGAAAAAAAACAAAAAACAAAAAGCGTAAGATCATACATCATATGCATATCAAGCATACATTGATCGGCAGCTGTGGCCAATTCACTCATTGGATTTCCAGTAATTATATTTTTAATACATTGACATTTGACAAGGACGAGGAACTGATATTATTTAAACTTGGAATCTTTGTCGTTTAAGGGAAAAGAGAATTTATGAGGTGAACTTTCATATATTTTTTTTTATTTTCTTTAAATATTAGTATTTGGTATTTTTACGACTTGTTCAGATATAGCTATTCTTTCATCCGAATTTGGTTAATTAGTTGACAAGTGAACTTGCTGCTTTGGAGAATCTTTCTTTCAAAATGAACGACCAAATAGAGCATAACCCGGGGGATTCTTTCCCTGGATAGGCACAAAAGCAGAAGGTAGAGGAAAAATTCAAAGCATAGGTTGAGTATTTACACGTGTATGAAGGGGACCGTAGTTATCTTTGTTTTTACTTACTCTTTTCCGTTTGTGGCTTTACAACATGTTTTAACGCTTCTAATTCTACTGATCACTTTTGCAGCTCTCTCTATAAACAAAGACTCCATTGGTCGGTTCGCTCTATGAAAAAAATGGCTCAGGCAATTCGATACTTTGAGCTGAACACCGGAGCTAAGATCCCCTCTGTTGGACTGGGAACCTGGCAGGCTGCTCCTGGCGTCGTTGGCAACGCTGTTGCCGCTGCTATCAAGGTATTTCTCAGTTCTCATTTATATATATATATATATATATATATATTATTGTCTTTCTGGATTATTTTCCAGGAACTGAAGGTGTGGGGTTTTTTTATGTGTGGGGTATTTAGTTTAAACCTCAATTCGAGATTCCCAGTATCCAACAGACAGCACTTGTAGAAAACCACGAAAATTTAACTAACAGACCCTAGTTAAATAAAAAATAGAAGTTATTGTGAATGCTTTGGGAAGTAAAGGAATGACTGTTTATCGTTTTGTATATGCAGATAGGTTATCGGCATATTGATTGTGCTCAAGCTTATGGGAACGAAAAAGAGGTAATGACTTTTGCTGCAATTATTTGTCTTGGATGAATTTTCATTTTTTAAGCCAAATTTGCATTAAACTAATTCATTTGTTAGTATTTTTGTTGGTCATTCATCTTAGAACCCATTGCTGTTGAATTTATGTTCGGCATGCCTTTGCTGCCATGATTTTGATGAATGATGATAATAGGAAACAATTTTACTCTTATCCCCAAAATTTGGTTGATGTAGATTGGTTCAGTTCTGAAGAAGCTGTTTGAAGATGGTGTTGTGAAGCGTGAAGATCTTTGGATAACCTCTAAACTCTGGTTTGTCTCAACTTCAAAATCCTTTCAAGTGCTTTACATATGAAACCAATTTTTTTTGAAAAAAAAAAAGAAAAAAAAGAATCTGTTCTAGATGCCACAAGCTTTATCAAGTTTTTGAGGCTTGTTATATGGACCTACCGATGAATTACAACTTTCTGCAGGTGCACTAATCATGCACCGGGAGATGTACCAGAGGCATTAAATAGTACCTTGCAAGACTTGGCTGGACTATCTAGATCTGTATCTAGTACATAGATACCCAGTACATAAGCAAAATTATGTTTCTTCGATTTTGGCCTTACTAACATAAGCAAACTTTGTCTGTCATATCTTAATGAATGATAATTTGATTGTTTAATGTTTGAAGATTCATTGGCCTGCCAGCATGAAAAAGGGTGCAGTTGGATTTAAGCCCGAGAACCCAACTCAACCTGCCATACACAGTACATGGAGAGCGATGGAGGCACTATACGACTCTGGCAAGGCTCGAGCTATCGGAGTAAGCAATTTCTCTTCAAAGAAGCTTGGAGATCTGTTGGAAGTGGCTCATGTCACTCCCTCTGTGCTGCAAGTGGAATGCCATCCTGTCTGGCAGCAGGCTAAGATACATGCATTCTGTGAATCCAAGGGAATTCATATAACTGTGAGTATACATATGTCTAGTACAAAAAGCCACCAATACATTGATATTTATGAAACTCATTGTTTCAGGAGTATTCACCATTGGGTTCCCCAGGCACCGGAACCATCAAGAAAGAAGTCCTCAAGCATCAAATTCTGAATATGGTTGCAGAGAAATTGGGCAAGTCCCCTGCTCAGGTAGCTCTTCGTTGGGGGCTGCAAATGGGTCACAGTGTTTTGCCTAAGAGTACAAATGAAGCAAGGATCAAAGAGAACTTTGATGTTTTTGATTGGTCTATACCTGAAGAATTGTTTGCCAAGTTTGCTGAAATTGAGCAGGCAAGTAACTCAACTTTTTTTCGTGGCTGGTTTTTATGTTAGTGTTTGATCAAACATATGCGGGATTTAGGTCCAATTCAGATTATTTATTGCTTACTTCATGTCTACCAGGAGAGGCTGATCAGAGGCAGTGGATTCGTACACGAAACATTCGGCGCATACAGGACCACTGTAGAGCTATGGGATGGTGAGATGTGAACGATCACCAAAACTTTGAGGACTAAGCAATTTTTCCAATAAATTGCCATAGTTCTTGTAAAGCAAATTCATGCTGCTTCGAAATTAAAAAATAATAATAATAAAAAGCAGTACTTTTACTATTTAAGTATGCTGCAATCTTGGATGTAGGTGAACCACAATTTTGGAGTATGTAATAATATTTAATAAAAACCCATTGTTGGCTTCTAACTGGAAAAAAAAAAAAAAGTACCATGTAAGATCAAAGGATTATGCAGGTAATCTAAATCTGATTCAACAACAAATGAACAATGCAAGAGTAAAATGCATTGTCCAGAAGCAAAGCCTGTATTGGCCGGCACCAGATACTGGATCAAGTCACTCTTCCATAATAATTGTATTTTACCTTTTCAAGGACATTGACAAACTCCCACTCTATCTGTTAAGTGACGTCCAATCATTTCTTTTTCTATAGTTTCAAATTACAATTATATATATTGGTGATTGTAATTTAGATTCATGATCCTGAAATGAATGAACATAAAGAGATGATGTTATCTCTCCTAGTGCAAAATGGATATGTCTAAGTCTTACTCTTCTAGGTCTTTTAACCCTATTAATTTTTTTTGGCTACTTATTTTGCTGACGTCTCTATAAAAGGGACTCCATGGGTCGAATTATGATTCTGTGGCGAAAACGGCTCAGGCAATTAGATATTTTGAGCTCAATGTTGGGGTTAAGATTCCCTCTGTTGAGCTAGGAACTTGGCAGGCTGCTCCTGGCGTCGTTGGCGATGCCGTTGCCACTGCTATTAAGTTACTCTTTCCTCATCTGTGCTCCATGGCGTCATTGGCAATGCCTTCCTTTTCCTTTCTCTTTTGGTCAGCAGTCAGCTTGATATTGGATAATTTTCCATGAATTTTAGGGGCTGTTTTCTTTTGCATCTCTCTCTCTCTCTCTCTCTCTCTCTCTCTCTCTCTTAAAGTACTTAAATATTATGGGGGTTTTGACTCTTTTGAGTCAAAAATTTCTAGCCGCCTACTGTTATGTCTATATATACTAAGTACTAACTGCTGTTTTAGATAAGGTATGAAATTCATTAAAATTTTCCATAAAACTTGATCCATTTTATTGTAGAATTATCCTAAATGGTTTTACATTTTGAAAGAAAATAAACATTCCTTTGGTTTGGATGGTAAAAGCCCTTCTTTAATTCAAATATTAGCAATTTAATGCAAACTAAATGAATTAGTAGAAAATTGTGGGCAATAGAAGATTGGCTGCTAATTGATCTGTTTTAATGCAGCATGGATAGCAGTACATCGATTGTGCTCAAGTCTATGGGAACGAGAAAGAAGTAATTGCATGAACGAAATTTATAATTTGTTGGTTCTTATTTCATCTTAAATGTATCTTTAAGTTTTACGTATTTGATTTCATGCCTTAATTTTTGATGATTTACTCGTGCGGATTGGTTTTGTTCTGAAGAAGCAGTTTGAAGATGGTGTGGTGAAACGTGAAGAACTTTGGATCACCTCCAAGCTATGGTTTGTCTCAATTTCGAAACCCTTTTCAAGCGTTTTGTATATTAAAATTGCTAGTTGGAAAACTAGAACTTCATTGGATAGTTTGGGTTAGTTCATTTAGTTTATTCAGTGTTTCGAGTTGCCCACTTTGAAATACCAAAGGATGAATTTGCTATATTTTTCTTCAGGAACACTAATCATGCACCAGAACATGTTCTAGAGGGATTAAATGGTGCCTTGCAAGACTTGCAGCTGGACTATGTTGATTTGGTAAGTATAAAGGCAACTATGTTACCTTTTTCCCCCATTTCTGCTTAGAAAAGCCAAATTTTGTAAATGTTTTCTTACTATGGTGATTCTTTGACATTTGAAGATTCATTGGCCTGTCAGCATGAGAAAAGGAAGCAGTCGGGTTTGAACTCGAAGACCTGACGCAACCTGACATACCCAGTACATGGAAAGCAATGGAGGCAGTGAATGATTCCGGCAAGCCTCGAGCTACTGGAGTCAGCAATTTCTCTTCGAAGAAGCTTGGAGGTCTGTTGGAGGTGGCTCGCATTCCTCCCCCTGTAGTCCAAGCTGAATGCCATCCTGTATGGCAATAGTCTAAGCTACATGCATTATGTAAATCCCAGGGAATTCATTTGACTGTGAGTATGAAACCATGAATACACACACACACACACATATATATATGTTAAGATTTATGAATATATATTGGTGATTTAATAAAAGCAACCAGCTCAATTTGAAGTTCAGGTTGATATCCTTGTTGTCCCATGTTACCTGGACTTGGATCAGTGTCGGTTATATGTGTTTGACATAGGTATATTTATCTTTTCAAACTTTTTCATATATTTACAAGATTATACTCATACTCATATCAAAAAATGTATCGAATACAAGTGTTGAAGACGAATATTTTTACAAAAATAAAGAGTTGAAAAAATATATAGATGCTGGCAAGTTGTCTGCTCCTATTGTACGATTCACCTTTCTCTATGTAATAGTAATAACAAAGAATATTACTGGTCATTGTTTCAGGGGTTTTCACCGTTGGGTTCCCCAGACAGGGGAACAGTTAAGATGGAAGTTCTGAAGAACCCAGTGCTGATTACTGTTGCAGAGAAATTGGGCAAGTCCTCAGATCAGGTAGCTCTCTATCGGGGACTGAAAATGGGTCACAGCGTTTTGCCAAGGAGCAAAAACGAAGTGAGGATCAAAGAAAACTTAGATGTTTTTGATTGGTCTATACCCGAAGACTTGTTTGTCAACTTTTCTGAAATTGAGCATGCAAGTTAATGTTTAAAAAACATAGCATGATGTTTTGCTTTTGTTGTAAGTTGAGATTACTGAGATTTCATGTTTTTTGGCTGTTCTTCTTCCAGGAGAGGATGATCAAAGGCTTCCTTTTCGTGCACGAAACATTTGGTGCATATAGGAGCGTTGGAGAACTATGGGATGGCGAGATCTGAACGGGACATCACATTACAATTGTAGGAACCGAACGTTGAAATTAGCAACACAAACTGTAGATTGTATGTAATTGCAAGAACACAAATAAACTAGTTTGTCGATGTAGACTGTATAAAACCACGAACACAAGTAAACTGGCTTCAAGGCGTATATCTATGTCATTATTTTTAAGGTTTTCTTCACCTCCACTATTAGTGTGCAACAGGAGTACCGGCATATAAACTTAGATAAAACAACAAAGCCCAATGACCGATTACATATTGCATTGACGGAAAACAGTCCATTGAGCAGTGTATTACAAAATTAGCAAACTTCGATAAAGATTTTTTATAGCAAGTATATATAGAAGAAATCCGGAAGAGTTTGATTACGAGAGAAAGATTCAAAATTTCAGTTCATTTTTTGCTGAACACATATATGTATATATAAGCTATTATATGTCTGTTTAAACAGATATAACTTTTGTCTAAAAGTGCTTGTCTGCACAAACATGCTGTTAGAATAAACCTGTCTGTTTAGAACAAACAGTTAAAATTCTTAACAAACATGATTTTTAGTTTAGACATATCTTGTCTGAACAAATCTAATCATTTTATAATAATCAAAAAATAAAATTTAATTAATTAAAAAATAATTAATTAATCAACCGCACTTGCATATGTCAAATGTCAAGTGTCATATAATATAATAATATTTATTATTATATTAATGCACAAAATAGTTCACCCAGGCTTGGTTTGCACTATAATCATATATATCCAATTGATTAAAAACATATATTTTTTTATAATTAAAAAACTTATTTTTATAATTTTTTTTCAATGTGATATTCTATTCCACGTATTATTTTAAAAAATGTTTAACAACAATTTGACACTAAAAAAAAAGCTATAGCATTTGATTAAGTACTAAATAAGTAATGGAACAGTAGTGTTACCATGTTAGGTATAATTTCTATATCTTGGTCAAATGTAGCATTATTAATAGCATATTTTTTGATGAATAAAGGATTTTTATCTTTTCATTTTTTTTCCTTGTGTGAAAAAAGTGAGACTTTATTTCTTCGAAATGGAATGTAAAATCGTAAGCCTTTTTCAAAAGATTTGCATACGTTTCCATTGCAAAACAAGAGTCAAATAACAGTGGGCAAAAAAAGCTGAAAAAGGATTGTTGACGTAAACCTAAAAATGGGATGATTTGGTCATAGATGTCGTCATCCTCAACGGGTCAGGACCACGGCTCGTTGCTGCTGCCGGCCTCAATCGATTAAAGATCTACTCGGCACTATTTTATTTTTTTAATTTAATTAATACATTTTTTATTTAAATTAAATTTTTAAAATTTTTTCCTTTTAAAAACTTTGGGAATTTCACGTCGAATCTGACTTTTCAAAGATTTAAAACGACTAACAAAATCCAACAGACCCCGCAAAGCAGGCCGTAGCCCTTTCATCCGTGGGCCCACTTTCTATTTTCAGGAAAAAAACGGACCACACTGAAAAGCAATCACCACCGTCGATTACCGCTTCACATCTCATCATAATACAGGTGGCGGAAAATGAAGGAGTTTCTCAAATAATCCCGGTTTTTTAATTAAAAAATTTGGGGAAGAAAAAAGAGTTCCCTTTTTCCCTTATAAAAAGCCTGGTGGTGTCCGTTCCTTCTAGTTGTTGTCAGTAGTCACCAACCCTGTTACGTTTCTCTGTAATTTTAATTTTTTTCGCATTTTGCGTCGGGACTACGTGCCTCCTTCTTTTCGTTTTACCGAAATGGCGACTGCAATCACATTCTTCGAGTTGAACACCGGAGCCAAGATTCCGTCCGTCGGCTTGGGAACTTGGCAGGCTGAACCTGGCATCGTCGGCGCCGCCGTTGCCGCTGCTGTAAAGGTGATATCGTTGAACGCTGTTGATTATCGCAGTTCTCGAAATACTTCTTTCATCGTCGTAAATGCAGTTCGCTGATTGTTTATATCTTTTTGACTTTTTTTCAAAAAAAAAAAAATCCATAATTTGTTGTCTGTTTTCCTGTGCTCTTCAGATCGGTTACCGCCATATCGACTGCGCTCAAGTATATGGAAACGAAAAGGAGGTAAATTTTCTGCTCTGTTTGGCTGCGACATTTGCCTTTTGTTGAAAAATATTACTCTTATTTAGACTCCATTTTGTTGATGTTTTTTCTTAAAAAAATGTTATTGGTTTTTAGTTTATCTTTTAATTTATACTTTCCACTTTCCATTAAGAAAAGCAAAAATGGGGGGTTGGGGGGGAACCAACCATGAATCAGTAGTTAGCGCAACCATTTATTTATTTATTTATTTATTTTTGCGCTGAATAAAAGAGAAGTGCAAAAGCCGATGTTCGGATGCTGAAAACAAAAAAAATACTATCCGAATAATTAAAAGTTAAAACTTTAGTTTTTAAATGGAACATTAAATTATCTGTATATGATCAGATCAGTGTTTGCATGGTTCTATTTGTTGTAGATTGGTGCGGCTTTGAAGAAGCTGTTTGAAGATGGTGTGGTGAAACGTGAAGAGCTATTTATCACCTCCAAACTCTGGTTGGTTTTCGTTCTTTTGTATTCTGTTTATCCAAGGTTTTCCTTTTATTAAAGGTTACGTACTAAAACCAAGTAGTGAACAGGTGTACTGATCACGCACCTGAAGATGTGCCGGCAGCATTAGACCGAACTTTGCGGGATCTTCAGCTAGGCTATGTTGATTTATACCTTGTATGTATTGCTTGATCACGGAGACAGCTACTTTTTCTGACCCATGTCAATGTTAATTGTACTGTTGAATATGCTGCTTAACAGACGTTTCTAAACACAGGTCATTGAATATTGATGCTAAGTAGTAACTATTGCCCGATCATCAAGTCCTTTAGAGCTATCTTTGCCTTTTCTATTTTTAATAATCACATATTAAGGATGTTGAGTTTTCATCACTAAAGATATCGTAGTATTCTGATATATTCTTGGAGTTACTTTTCAATTGTGGCCTAAATGACGGTGTTTGTTTTTTAGATTCATTGGCCAGCTCGGTTCAAGAAAGGTTCAGTTGGTTTTAAGCCTGAAAACCTTCTTCAACCGGACATACCTATCACATGGCGGGCAATGGAAGCACTCTATGACTCTGGTAAAGCTTGGGCTATTGGTGTTAGTAACTTCTCTACAAAGAAACTGGGGGATTTGCTAGAGGTGGCACGTGTTCCTCCTGCTGTCAACCAGGTTGAGTGTCATCCGTCATGGTGGCAGGCTAAGCTACATGAATTTTGCAAATCCAAGGGAGTTCACTTATCGGTGACGATGCAAATCTTGCTTCACTTTGTGTTGGATTATTGTTTTCATTCATTCAATAGCCAAAAGAGCCATCTATTGCCTTTCATTGGGCGAATATTAATATGTGTTGCCATCGTGTTATACAAGAATAATGATTTTGCATATCTGATTTTCAGGGATATTCCCCTCTGGGTTCTCCTGGCACAGCATGGCTCAAGAGTGAGGTTCTTAAGCATCCAATCCTTACTATGGTTGCAAAGAAATTAGGCGAAACTAATGCACAAGTTGCTCTTCGCTGGGGCCTGCAAATGGGACATAGTGTGCTGCCAAAGAGCACGCACGAGGAGAGGATCAAGGAGAACTTTGATGTCTTTGACTGGTCTATTCCAGAGGATTTATTTGCCAAGTTTTCTGAAATTGAACAGGCTAGTAGCTATAACAATACTCAGCAAATATGTTATTATTAGTAATAGAGAATGCTAACAAGTGACTTTAATTAAAGTTTGATACACTCATGCTCAACTATCTTTTCTCCTGAATATATCCTCTTTTTTCAATTATGCAGGCACGATTGGTCCGGGGAACTTCATTCGTGCATGATACTTTGAGTCCATACAAGACCATCGAAGAACTTTGGGATGGTGAGATTTGAGCGATTGAATATGCGATCAATGGAGCAGAAGCAGATAGATCAAAGAGGAAAGGAGAAGCTGTTTTACAGTGTGTGCGTGTGTTGTGGGGGGGGGAGGGAGTTACTTGATACTTTTTTCATTTGTTTTCTATCATTGTCAGCAACTAGGATGATCGGTTGATGCAGCATTTGCATATTCTTTCTCGAGAACTATAATAGCAGTTAATAATCGATTTGAATTTGATCTTGGTTGCCCCTTTTTTATTTAGAATTTGGTTTAATTAGCTATGAATAGCCATGAAATTTGAAGGCTGACATGCCTGTCTGTAGCGCCCAGACTACCAAAACAAAATTTAAGGCTATCCTGCTTCTTATCATCGACTTCTTAACATGGTAATTCAATTCTCAGCGTTCTTTTGGAAGGAGAAAAATTGGTCAGCCAAGGGGCTGAAAAATAGGTAAGAACCTCTTAAAAACAGGAATTTTTTCCCCAAAGTCAGGCTCTTTACTGTTAGCTTAAACGAAGGCCTATGTGTTTAAAGATTCTGGGATGTTCCTCACTCTTAAAATTCGAGTTGGAATTGGGAAAAAGAGTGGCTTCAATTTAAAAGAGCTAGCAAAGTCCGTTTTCTCTCAAGAATATGGGAGATTTGCAAATCATGCGCCTAGTCATTCTTTTTTAGTTTGGTTGGCTGTCCTCAATAAATTGCCAACAAAGAAGAGAGAGCAGGATTGGGGTATCGCAAATGTTAGCAACAGGGGCTATATTGAATGAGCTGTATGCCTACATGCGATACTGTCAGATTGCTTAAATGGTGCTCTTTCCTTTTGATGGAAATAGACAGAGACTACTGTCAATTCTTAACAAGCCTTTGGATGGAAAAACCAGTCAAAATCAAATCATGACAAAGTTAAGTTTAGGAGGAAGATGTTCAAATTCAGAAGTGAGAGTTCATTCACTCTGCAGTCTGCACAACTATTGAACTAATATCTACCTTTTGGAATCAACTGTCAAGTAACATGATAATAAAAAAGGTTTTAATTAACTAATTTGAATTTTCTTTTTTTTTCTTGGATAATTGAAATTTTTTATTGCCCCGAGAAGAAAAGGGAAGCCCTATTACAAGGTCAACAATTGAAATAGCAGCCAAAAAGATTAAAAAAAAAGAACATAAAAGCTCCTTTCTCTGGTGTTTGGTTGTTTTTGGAGTTCTTAGAAACATACAACTTTGTTACGGCTAGGATTCTAATATAAATCATTATGATACTTTCCATATCGATGAATATAAACATGGTACATATATAAATCTATTGACACTTGACGACCCGGGCTTAAACTAGCCAACAGTTGCCGGATTTGGAGCTGAAAATGCGTGATTTTTCTGATTTGGTTTATATCTTTATCTGTTTTCCACCAGAAACCTATTCCAAAATAGCTTCTGTTTATCATTTAGATCAAACAAGGTGTGCGCGTGTGTGTGTGTGTGTGTGTATCATTGAAATTGTTTCTTTTTCAATCGCAATATTGGACTAGAAAGTTAATTGCTGTTGGTGTTTGCTCTTTGTTCTAGATTTTTCGTGTAGGAGTAAAATGGAGAAGGAAACTGGAGACGGACCTTTCTATTTTGAACTTAAGACTGGAGCTAAGATGCCATCTGTTGGTTTGGGAACATGGAAAGCTCCTACGGGTGTTGTTGGTGAAGCTGTCATCGCTGCAGTCAAGGTTTTACCTGTTAATTAACTGCCTTTGATATGTTTCTCTTCTTGCTTTCCTTCTATTAGAGCCCCAATTCTATAAAATTTCCCTTCATTACCCGTGAAAGATCCCATTTTTTTTATCAATTTGATTCTGCCACGAAAGTCGCTTCTAACTTTCACGATATTGCACATCTGGAGGAATTTTGCGGTAGTATAAGATTGAACTTTGCCCCATTGTTAGTTCAGACGAATTTCAGGTTTTTAATTGCTGTTAAAATGGAAAAATAATTTTTTAAAAAGTGTTGATTAATTCTGATACCATTGTTTTTCAGGCTGGTTATAGGCACATCGACTGTGCCCATGTTTATGATAATGAAAAAGAGGTGAACTTCCCCCCCACCTTTTTTTTTTTTCCAATTTGATTCATCTAATGGTTTCTTTTGCTATATGTTTCATGCAATTCAGATTGGGCTTGCACTGAAGGGACTGTTTTCCTCAGGGCTGGTGAAGCGCAGTGAATTATTCATCACATCAAAGCTATGGTATCTATTTCAATCTCCCTCTTCGCTTTTTTATCTTGAGCTTTGATTGCTTTAAAGGAATAGATTCAGGTTAAAAACTGCGTTATCTTGAGGTCTGATTGCTTGAAAATAATGTTATAATCAAGTTAATAAAATGGATGAATCATGACTTCAGATCTTTTTTTTATTTCTCCTTTGAAACATATGCAGGTGCAGCGACCATGCACCAGAAGACGTCCCGAGGGCATTGGCCAAAACGCTGGAGGACCTCCAACTTGACTACATTGATCTGTATCTTGTATGTCTCTGAGCTCTAAATTCTAATTGGAAGATCTGCAGATCCCATTTTGACTATGCATTCGAACTGCAATGATAATGCTTGAAAAGCAACGAAATTTGACCTCTATATTATTGCAGATACATTGGCCATTTCGTACAAAGGCCGGTATGAGAGGATGGGACCCTGAAATCATGGCTCCCTTGTGTCTTCCGGAGACATGGAGTGCAATGGAGAAGTTGTATTCATCTGGTCAGGCTCGGGCCATTGGAGTTAGCAACTTCTCGACTAAAAAACTGCAGGACCTGCTCAAGTATGCGAAAGTTCCACCTGCTGTCAATCAGGTTGAATGCCACCCTGTTTGGCAGCAGCCTGGGCTACATAACTTGTGCAAGTCCACGGGAGTTCATCTATCAGTATAACGCCATAATCAATTTAGTTTTACTCATATAATATGCAAACTTGAATCCTTGATTTTTGAATCAAATGATTTGAAATATTCTTGCAGGCATATTCCCCTCTAGGATCTCCAGGGTCTTGGATTAAAGGAGAGATCTTGAAGGAACCAATTTTAGTTGAAATTGCGGAGAAACTTAAGAAATCCCCTGCTCAAGTTGCTCTGCGGTGGGGTATTCAGAGCGGCCACAGTGTGCTTCCTAAAAGTGTGAACGAGTCTAGGATCAAGGAAAATTTAAGCTTGTTTGATTGGTCCATACCTCCTGAGCTCTTCTCGAAATTCTCAGGCATCCACCAGGTAAATAATGGCTCAATCACATTGACACGCATGCATGCATAATAAAGAAACTTCAATTGCCTGACAACTAAATAAAATCTTCTTTAATTCCCTATGCAGCAAAGGCTCCTCCGAGGGGAATTTGCTATACATGAAACTCATAGTCCTTACAAGAGCCTTGAAGAACTGTGGGATGGTGAAATATGAGATGATGTCAGATTTTTTTTTCTTTTAGCGCATATGTGTGTGTGTTAATTCAGGAAAAATGAATTCTTTGTCTTTTGGGTACTTTGGAAAACAACTTTTATTTTGTCACGAATGAATCTGATGTTATATTTTAAGTTTAACTTCCAGTGATCAGGATCTCAATCTGCCACATGAATCTTTCACATTCACACTTCACAGCTAGCTAACAATCCTAGAAAGTTGCATCTTAAAATGCTTATCCATGAAATGAGATGATGATAATAATAATAATAATAATAAGGGTGGATAATTAAAAAAAATTAGTCTAATGCCGTACTAAGTTACCTAAGCAGATCTGCAGTTCTATATTACAAGATAGATAGAAACTAATAGTAAGCAAGAAAAAGAAATAAGAAAAAGAAACATTTCGCTGCATCTCGAATTTACAGAGGAACATCCTTGTGGCTGTAAATAACCCCCTTTTCACCATCCACCGCCTGGCCACTCCCCCTCAAAATCCTGCATTTTTAAAAGGCAGGTTGTTTGATAAGTTTTAGTCTTAAGATAATTGAGGTGGTAGAAAGCAAGATCAGAAACTCGCAATACCATCGAGTTGTTAACAATCCTTCAACTCCGACTGGACCTCGTGCATGGATCCTGCTAGTACTTATTCCAACCTGTTAAAATCCATGCATCAAATAAAACGAAGCTTAGAAAATCGACCATGTAGCTCAACACCGGAAATTTGGAATTTTTGAATACCTCAGCACCAAGTCCAAATCGTGCTCCGTCACAAAATCGTGTGCTTGCATTATGAAATACTGCAGCGCTGTAATAAAAAAACAACAGATAGTCAAATTGCAATGTCGCCAACATCATCCCCACAATGAGAAAGAGAAATAGTTTCCCACATTAAAGCATGCAAGTCGTTGGCTTCAAATATGAGAACAACTTAATTTATAAGATAAAGTCATGTGGTACACTTAATATGACTGTTTAAATAAAGTAGGATCTTCAATCCAGAAGTAAGCCTACCTGTCAACTCCATTTAAGAAAATTTCGGCAACCTGATGATTTTCCGTGACAATGCAATCAGTGTGGGAACTGCAGAGAAATCAAGATACTTAGAATCTATAGAAAAGCAGCCAAACTACTAATTGGAATAGATAAAGCAATAAAATGAAAATGAATAAGAATTCAGAGAGACATGACATACCTTCCATGTTGATGTATATGGTCAATAGCCGCCTGCACATCATCCACAATTTCAATTGTGCAAGCCATTGAATTGTACTCATGATGAAACGAATGCGCCTCTGGAATATTTAAAAAGGAACTCGCTCTTGGTCCGCCATAAAGGGTAACACCTGCAGCAGACAATCACACCGGTAGCTGATATATCTCTGAAGTCTAGGTAATCCTTTGGGAGCTACTACAACTTTTTCCACAGGCAACACACTAGAAAAATACGGTGGCATTCAGATGCATTCAAAACAGAATCTTATCCACAGATAAAAATTTGTTAAAGCCTAAATGATTTAACAAAAACTTTCTATACTTCCATTCCGATCACATAATCTTGCCAAGCCAAGTGACCATGGCACCATTTTTTTCTCTCTACTTGCATTGAACTTGTTAACAAGTTGAGGCTTCGTTTCTTTTTGATTATGACAAAGCCAAATCCTCATGATACGTGCTGTCAATTATGGAATCGATTAAGATTAATATAATTCTATATATGTGCAATTTTGCAAGGGCATACTCGTCCATGAATATCAATAACTAGTTCACCTGAACTCTTGATATCCAAACCTTAAAATTAACTAATGTTGCTTAATATTCGACAAAATTCTGCGTTTCATTTATTGCTTGGTAAGTGAAGTCAATATTTTAGCCACCCTTCCGACTAGATTGCCCAATAAGGTTTACAACAAGTTGGTAACATGATCATGCAAGAACAATGCAACGAAAACCACCAAATTCATTGAATCCAGCATGTTTACCGTAGTGGTTTTATAATTTAACTAGTAGTTAGAAAGCCATTCATATAAGCATACCTTCATGGAGGAGTTTCATAACAAGCTCATTGAGCAAACCATTACGCGACAGATCCTTGTGTACAAGAAGTGTTTCCTGTAGATAGCACGGTTAAGAACTCCCAAACATACTGTAGGAAAAAAAGAAAATTTTGCAGGATAAAATAGAGTATGAAGCAGACCGCATATGCAAGAAATATGCAGTTAACAAAGTCAAATATACTTATTGGAACACAAGAAGAAATCGATGTAGAATGAAATTACCATAGCGTTACACGCTGCAGGATAATCTATCTTTGCATCCAGAACAATGCGTTTGGCCATATCCACCTTAGCTGATTTGTCAACATAAACATGACAAATTCCATCTGTTAAAAAAAAAAAAAAAGGTTGAAAGTTCAGTTCAAGCTTTACTCTGTACTATGTAGAACATCAAAGAGCCACAATATTTTTCTTACCAGCATGACCAAGAACAGGAATTTTTGTCGAATTCTTAATTTGAGAAACCAGTTTGTTGCTGCCTCTGGGGATCACAAGATCTATCACATCATCAAGCTGTGGCAAACTAGAATATATTAAAAACCATCTCATAACCAAAAAAAAAAAAAAAAACTGTCGTTAACTCTAAATCCTGCAACTTACCTTAAGTAAATCAGGAATATCCTCTCTTGAAGTCACAAGTCCAATAAGTTTGTCTCCAATGCTATTTGGGATGGCCGAAGTAATGACCTGACAATATATATATATATATATATATATTATTTAAAGCAAAACAAAATTAGTGAAGAGAAAGAAAACCACTAAGGCTTATCCTCCAGCACAAGGAACCCAAAGAATCAAACCTTGTGCAAGATTGCATTTGACCGCCTAGCTTCTTTGCCACCTTTCAGCAGTAGGCCATTCCCACTTCGAATGGCTAGAGAAGCTATCTGTGAAAATGTGAAGGGAAAGAAAAAGCTGGTAAAATAATTGAGAAACAATTATAAACCCAACAATGGAGGTTAAGATGAAAATGGCACAAAAGAAAATACAGCATAAAAATGTATATTCCATAGCTAGAGAACCCAGTGACCAAAGGAATCTTCATGAAGTAATCAAATAGACCAGTGCAGAACTTCAATATCTCATGCTCCATCTAGCAAGAGAAAGCAATTTAGTTGACTCTATAGTCTGAAGAAGGAATGTGACTCTTCAGAATGCAGATATTCACTAAAAGTCAATTGGTAGATCATTTGTTACCGACATAATACACAGATAATTTAGTCTAACTGCAGTGAACAAGATATTTGCTTCGTGGACCTGGGATCATGTGGAAATCATCCTAACACAATCAACCACCAAAACCTGTTGGCCACATATATAATCCCTTGAGATGCATGAGAAATTGAAGCCCCAACCCAAGTTTACAAGCAATCACGAATTCACATGAAAGTACAATCCTCAAAAAGCCCTTAAATGAAATCAATTGATCAGACTAAAAAGTCATTGTCTGTTACCTGAACAAGGGCATCAGGTCGAGACTCAAATACAATCAACAGGACACCTAGAGGGCAAGATGTTTTCTCCAAGATGAGTCCATCTGCAAGCTGGGACAAGGGCAGTCAAAGTAAGGGCCAACACAGGTGACAAAGTAAGCAAATCGAAACACTCCTACTTAGATATTTCTAGGATTTTCTAACCTCTGTTCTCCTTAAAACACGACCAATAGGCTCTTCCATGTCAGCAAGAACACGTATAGATTTTGCAAGACCAGCTATCTGTAAACAAATAATCTGAATGAAACCTGAGGAATGTGCTTGTGCAAAAGATTTAACGAAACAGGCTTGGATATCAAACAGCCGCAATCACAAAAAGAATTAAGTTTGATTTATTTTCATCACATAAATCCAGGAATCAACAAATGCTTGCCTTTCCAGGCGTCAGGGCCAAACGAGCTACTAATGAACCATCATATCCAGCATCCTGGGCAGCAGCGACGTCTGCTTCATTTTCAACCTTAATCAAAGTTTCATTGGCCTCAAGGGCATCAGCTATGTCCAGTAAAATTTTCCTCCTATCTTCAGAGTGCATTGCCTGCAATTAAGATTGTTTAGAAAAACATTCAAACTTAACTTCTTCAGCTAAAGAACATCACTGCAGGAAGATATGATTCTTCCGACCTGAAGCCTTCTAGAACATTCCCGTGCTGCAACTGCCATCTCACGTGCACTAACTTCTTTAACTGAAGTCCATAAGTGTGCATCTCTGTGAAATAGGGTGCCAATACGCTTTCCTTGAAGTACCTTTATAATGCTGTCAGTGGCATAGCCACTTCAAAACAAGAAGTGAAAGAAATATGATGAGTGACGACAAAGCAATTCATAGTAAACAAGGAAACACGTTTTTTTTTACAAGTGCTAAAATATTAAAGTATAAAAGAAAAATGATTAGACACTATATGATTGACAGCAATAAATACTCAATCATAGAATTTTTTTTCATCGCAACACATCAGCAATGTTATCCCAAATAAATAAATTGATAAAAGTTTTTAAAAAATTATAAATAAAAGGGAAAAGTAGAAATGTAATGAATTGACTAGGATGGAGAGGAGTGGCTAATGATATTCCTTGGAACAGGATTTTGCTAAGCCAGCACAAGGACTTCTGGCTTCCTCATTAACCTATAAAAAGTCGCACTCGCATGAACCAGTTTTGTCAAGAATTAATCAAGCAGATTGAATTGTCTGGATTAACAAGAACATGATTATCTGTTAGTAGGTTTGTGGACTTGGATCCTGGCCCTACCTAGTAATAACAACAGGGATACCAGCATAAGCTGCACAGACAGCAGCATTAACCTTTGCAGTCATACCCCCTCTACCAAGCCTGGACTTGTCTCCAAATGTTATTTCTCCTTGATGTTTTTCTTTTATATACGTATGGATGAGCTTCGAGCTTGGATCACTTGGAGGTCCACTATAAAGACCCTCCACATCGCTCAACAAAACAAGGAGATCAGCTTGTAGTTCCAGAGCTAAGAGACCTGCCAGGCTGTCATTATCCCAGAATATACCAGAAGAATCCTGAAATACCAATTAAATCAATTTGTCAGAAACGAAATAAGCAGCTTGAAAAGAAGAACCGAACAAACAGAAAGCTTTCTCTTTTTGCCACTTCAGACATACAACAAGGAAGAAACTTGAATTGGAAATGATCCAAGGAAAAAATTTTACATTACCCTGTTAATGTCCCATTTGTTACCCATGCAATGTGTTGGAATGCTCTCTAATTCTTCAGTCATTCTTGTTAATTAGTTTAAAGGCACCGTTTATGTTACTAGATGGATGGATAACTGATAGATAAGGAAAAACTACGGGACCGCTAAGTCTACTCTGAACTCTTCTTACAAGCACAGACTTTGGACAAACACTATCTCCTAAACCTGAAAGCCCAATATGGGAAAGAGACATTTGATGCATCATACCTCTAAACTGATTTTGGCAACCTTGTTCCAAAATTGGAACGCAACCAAAAGCCCAAAAACTATTGGCACACATAACGCAGCTAAGAGACAATGAGCAACAAAAGACAAGTCAGATTTAGGGGAAAGAAATTATATACCTCATAGGGCGCTCTTCGAGTGCTGACTGCATCGTTCTCATTGAAAATAGGAATAACTTTCAAAGCTAATAAGGATTTCACTGTCTCAGAGAGCTGCTTCCTGAAACTAACATCCCTAAAATCATTATCCGTCACAAGATGTTGTGAAGAAGAGACATCAAGCTGCATAAAGATTGAGTATCATATTAAAACTAGTAAAAAAACAAAAAAAGAGAGGCTGCTAAATGTGTAATAAGCAAGACTAGAAATCGTAATTATTTTTCACCTGGCTAAACAAGGTGTCATAAAGCGCCATTAAACTACTCTGCCCAACAGCGGCACAAGCCTTGCCATCAATTTCAAGTTGTGGGTTTTGAAGATCAGCCAAGCTACAGAACAAAAAATGAAAATCTTTTCATTCAAAATTTTCTCAAAATGCAAAACTGTTTATGACAAACCTAAAAAAAAAAAAAAGGTATTTAAGTCTACCTGCTGTTAACCAATTTCCTGTATCTAAGCCTTTGACGACCAAGACCAACAGCACCTGAAGTGACCAAAACAATCTCATACCCTAGAGAATTTAGTTCCTTCAGCTGCAAGCAACCAATCCAATGAATAAAAATTAACAATTTTGTTAGCCACAATGTTCCCTTCCTAGAGATATGATGCAACAATGGGACATCAAAAATCCATATTTCACATTGAGCCCTTCTCTTCTTTCAACATTTACCTGTTCACATAAAGCTCCAAGCCTCCCCACTGCTAATCTCCCATCAGCTCGAGTCACCACAGCTGTTCCCACCTGTTTTAATCAAAACCCACAAATCAAAATCAGTCCGTGTTAATAAAAACATTAAATCAAATCCACATTATCAAAAAAATAAATCCAAGAATTTGGTTATTGATTAAAAAAAATAAAAAAGAAACCTTGACAATGAGACGCTTGACATTTGTTACAAAAGCACGGCAAGGATCCATGGAGTCAATTTTAAAGTTAGCTAGTGAATCTCGCTGAGTCGGGTCGATCCACTTAAAAGCTTTCAATTTTTTTGGGGGGGGGGGGGGGGGGACGGTTGGGGGAAGAGTTTTCAGAATTGTCACCAAGGGAGAAAGAGAAATCCTGAAGAAGATGAATGAGGCTGCGGATTGCCACTTCCAAGAAGTTTCAATAAATACTTCCAAAAATAAAATAAAAGAATAATTTAAAATAAAAATTGATCTTGTCCATGGTTATTGGTTATTAAGGTTGGTTCGTTGTCGTTGTCGTGAAGTGTGGCGTGGGTTGGTCCGTAGGGAATCGTGGCAGAAGTTGCCCACAAACAAGTCACTTGGGATGGTTATGGCCATTGGCCAATGGACATCAAATATAGGCAGCGAGAAAGATCATGTAACACGTTACAAAGATTACTATTAGAATTTGTAACTGACAACTGAGGATACTACGGATTCCACTCATTAGATGCCACGAAACGCCCTTTTCTCGGACGCTTTTTTTGTTTTTTTTTTCTTTTTGATAAAATTTATATTTGATTTTTTTTAATTACAGACAAATAGATAAATATATATGTAATAAAAATTTTAAAAATAAAATTTCATAAAAAATTTTATATAAATAATTTATTTATTTTAAATTTCAAATATATTTTAAATCAAAGTTTATTGTGTTTATAAGTTACCAAGCTCAATCATAATTTGTATTTTACGTTACACTAATTAATAAAGTATTATCTATTTTAAAAATATATTCTTACAAATTTACTAAAAAAATTTGTTTAAAAAAGTTTTATGGAAAGAGACATTTATTTAATGTACAACAGCTCTTAAATTTGCAATTAAATGTTGATTTGTCTTATGACCTGTGCGATTGAATTTTAAGATAAGTGTAAGATATAATACAAGATATCAATATTTTTTTTGTTAATTTCATAAATTTAAAAGGTTTTATTTTTTATGTATAAATAAAGGTTAAAAATAATAATATTAAATAATAATATTTTTTTTAAAAAAATAAATAACATAAGTTGTAACTTCATAGAAAATGGAATTTAGGGGCAATTCTTTCTATTCTTTAGTAATCCAAGGGTTCAATAATCTTAACCATAAAAAGATAATCTAAAAGCTGGACAAGTCCATTACATTTTGTTCATTGATGTCATCCGGATGTCTCCAGAAAAAAAAAATAA
>JBBYHO010000013.1:1264257-1277171 GCA_038382025.1 Adansonia gregorii
GTTAAACTCTATGTAAACCGTAGGTGATTTTGAGAGGCAAGTTTTGGTATATCATGCATGTTTATGTTAAGTAAGAAGATTAAATTTAAACATTTAATTTGGTATTGTTGTCTCTTCTGGACACGTCCATTGTTTTACTGCTTAAAAAACATGAGACTTCTTTTTTTTCAATAGCTTTTTATTAAGTAACATTTCTTTTTCATGGTAAAAAAGGTAAAGACAATATGATATAGCTAAGCTTTATTGGAATCGTGAAAGGAAAGCGAAAGTGAGTGAGAATGAGATATAATACAATAGTAAGAGCTGCAGGAATCATATCTTTGACAGGGTTGGGCATAAGTGGCCTTGGTTTGGCTGGAAAGAGGGATAAAGTAAACATTCTACACCCCTAATCTTGGCCAAAAAGTGAAGAGAATAAATCAGACAAAAATACGCTTGAGCACGTAACTTGCATGAGACATTGGCCCTTTGCTATGGGTTCCCAAAGATCGATCAAGCTAAATATATAGTAAGATTGACTGTATATATACATATATATATATATGCACCAATTTTCCATCATTTATTTGCAAAGCCATTTGTGATTGATCGTCTGCTTTACTTTCTTTAGCCATCTCACTTCTACCGTGCACAAAATCTTCAGCAGTCTCCCTGTTAATGGGCGATGTTTTTATGGACTTTCTTTGTTGTGTTGGACGGCCTTCGGGTCGCCTAGAATCCGTAGCAAGTCTTGCCGACACATTTTCCAAAATTTATGAGTAGTTTCACTTGGGAGTGGGCTTCAACCACCCTAGCAACCTTTTCGATTTACATGATTCTGCGTTCGATGGGTAGGACAAATCGACTGCAGATGTGGATTACAATGGCAGGCTGCCAGGCATATGGGCTCATAACTTCTCATTCGCCTAATGAAGCCTAACATATCCAAGGGTGGCGGGTTCCATGATCACATGGGTCAGTTAAAAACCCAACCTAAAAAGGACAAAGGACAGGTCCAAACCAGATAGATTGGCTTAGGCAGATTAGTTGATGCCATTTTTTACATGCTCCTTTTATATAATACGTTTAGCTTACTGAAATAAAATAGTGTTATAACAAAATAATTATTTTATAAAAATAAAATAAAATACGAAAAGAATAAAATATCTTATGTAGTTATTTGATTCGGTATAATAGAACGATATGAGATTTGAATCTTAAACAAAAAAAATTCAAATCTCACAAAGTAATTTCCTATTCCGTCTAAGGTCGAAACAGCTATTCAATAAGAGCACTGAATAGTTATTCAGTGATTTCGCAGAATAAGACCATAATAGATTATTTCACAGAATAGTCATTTTGTGAATTAAACAGCTATATTACTGTAGCGCACTGAATTTGCCCGTAATAAAATTTTTATTATAGCAAATCATATGTGCTGTAATTGTTCTTATAAGGAGGTGGCACCTTAAGTATAAGTTAAAGGTTATAAATATTAAGCAGAAATGAAGTGAAAAATTTTATGTTTAGGAGCGATGATAAAAGAGGATCAAATCATAAATTTTTAGAGATCAAAATAAGTTTTTACTCTTCTTTTATTCGCAAAACAATTGTTAAGAATCTGAAAAGTCTAAATGAGTTAAAAGAAAGTTAACACTTTTGTTTATCTTTTTAAATCTACGCTTAACACTAAAATATAAATTTTAAACTTAATAAATGTTATTTTTTAAGATTGACAATATAAATTAATTAAATTTAATCCGTTATTTTTTATTATTAAGTGCTAACTTTAAGAAAAATGACTTTTTAAAGAGAAATTGCTTTTAGACAAATAACAAAATGTGCGTACGGTTGTCAATTAGGCTATAATTAGACTTAATTTGAGAGGCTTAGAATTAATCATATAGTCGGTGAGGATATAAACCATTCAAATTTTTTTCTTTTTTTTTGTTTTGGTATTAAGAACTTAATTTATCATGATAATTCAAAGATTTGCAACACTTTTCCCTGCACATTTTGACTGGAAACAGTGTAATTGTTTTTTCAAACACATATTGAGTTTTATAATGCTTCCAGCTTTGCACAACAATTATTTACTCCTTTTTTAACATATTCCAAAAACCCCCTTCTTTTATGGGTCCATGTGAGAACTTTCTCTTTGCCTCCACTGATATAGCATGCATTAAATGACATATACAAGTTGTAATATTATTGTTCTAGGATCATCTTTTTTTTCTCATTGGTAGGTAGTTGAAGGATCAATCACTTTCTTTTTATTGGCTTAATTACCCAAGGAAAAAAAAGTCCTCCATTATCACATATTTCAAATAAATATTGCATGTGGATATATTAAAAAAATTTATGAAAAAATTTATTATTGTATTTAATTTATATTTGAAATAAATATTAAATATGAATATATATATCTGACATAAATATATTTATTTTTAAAATTTTTTTATATATTTAAAAGATTATATTTATAAATATATTTAAATATATGTTGAATATAAATACTTAAAAAAATAAAAAATTCAAGTAACAAGGATGATGTATTTTATATTCTTAATTGATTTAATGCTAACCATTTATAGGGGAAAAAAATCTTCTTCACTGTGACGGATTTCCTTCTTGTTCAAGCAATTAGGGGCCCTGATTAGCTAGACATCACTTTATAATTATTTTATCTAATGACTAAAGAGATGTGTTAGATTGTCTAATAAATAAAATACAAAGTGTAGGGACTTAAAAGGCTTAATGTTTTCACCTATATAATTCATCAACTCTTCTTTTCATTTAGACTTTTTATTTGATTATTTGGTTATTTAAAAGCAACATATATGTATATATAGGATATTTGATCACAAATCCCATTATGGTTACTGCTAATGTCAAAAGTAACTGATAAAAAAAAACAGACAGATTACGTCTTGTCTTAGTTCCATCGATTGGCCAATGAGTTAAGAATCAAACATGTCATGGAACAATGAAACTGTCTTGAGAGACAAAGATGACCCAGTTACCAAGCAGAACATATATATATATATATATATATATATAAGTGAAGTTTGAAGATTGAGGTTACTGAGGTGGACACCAGCTTTTAAGTTACAGGAAAAAAGTTTGAAAGATCTACTATATATATTCCATCGTAGGCATGGCTCCAAAAGCAAGGTCACCATGTTTAATTTTTTAAAAAAACTTTTATCTTTTATGCCTTTTGGAACCAACTAATGACAACTCCAAACTCCGAAGGCAGGTTCAGTGTTTGCCGGTCCATTAGCTTTGCAAACAACCAAACATAGATTTCTAGCCTGTCTTTGCCTTGCGATAAATGAGTTTGCATCTGACGCTTAAACCATCTCCTTTGCTATACCCAGTGACTAATTGGGCCAAATGCTCCAAATAGGATCCAGCAACTAAATAAAGCGGCGTCAGTGATCAAAAGCAGATGGAATCTTACTTAACCTGGTATATCATCGACAATATTAATCTATGAATTCAATTGACTTGGATTTTAATTCTTTTCTTTTATCCAAAAGAGTAACGTCCAACCCCAACCAGAGGAAAAAGAATAATATAAAAAAGTATATATGAAAAGATATATTGATTTCTACTCTTAGTTTTGGAATTTTCTTCTGTGCCAATTGTAGAAAATTTTTTAGTAGGTAGAAAGCGTTTTAAATAAGTGAAACAGGGTATCAAAGACGACATAGAGGAGGATTGGTATAGATGCTACTCTACTAAGTGCAACGGTAGGCGAGCGGTGGTAAGTAAATTGAATGAAATCAGGAGATAGTGGAATAAGGTTAAGTATGAGTAAGAACTAAGACTAAGGAGAGAACAAGAGAAAGAAGAATTACAAAGAGAATATGGCATGCTCAACCTTATTCCAATCACATGCCGTCTAAAAATTCTCTCTAAAGTTCTCTTTGTATTTCACCCTTCTCTAATTCTATTTTAAAGAGAAATTTGGTGATTAGTCTTACCTTAAAATTCTTTTTGGGATAAGAGAATTTGTTCCCAAAAAAATGGAAAATCACTTATGCTTTGAAGGAAAGGATAAGGGAAGATCTAAGCCAATATTGCATGAATATCTCAATAATAAAATGAACCCAAAAATTGTACCATATTGATGAGTTATTTTCACTTTTTCTATGTCGGTAAAATAGTATTGGATGAAACATCTTCTGCAAAGTAATTCCCAATGGAGTGGTTTGCCATAAAAATGTTATTCCATAAATAATTTATTTCACCAAGGTAAAATTCTACAAACATGAACTTTTTAATGAAAAACTTAAAATGAAACAACTTCAAACGAAATAATATTATCACTTGTTTTAGATTATCTTTGCTGGGCGGAAGTGTAAGTAATTGTCACTCATTAATAGTCAAAATCATATATATATATATATATATATATATATGCACACACACACACACACACACATCAATCACATATGGGGGTGATTAAATTGGTGAATGGAAGTCTCTTTCAAGTTTCTATTAAAGTGGTTGGGAATGTGCTCAAAGAACCCGAGTAATTTTGCTGGGCATTCATTGCACATTATTTTTTTTATCTTGTAATTGTCGAAGGAAAGGTAAGAGAGAAAGAGCCGGGCTGGTAAAAATTGTAATTTATGGGTAAAATCTTTTTTTCGAAAGAAACTGTAATTTATGCTCCAAAACGCCAAAAATAGTTTCTTTTCTTCACCTATAAACTATTATTGTTTCTTGCATGTTTCTTATGTCGATTATCTCTGCACATCATCAAAGAGAATAGGCATTGTTTTAGGCCAGTTTTTTTTTTTTTAATTATTTCATTTATTTATATTTGATTGTTGAATATTTATATTTATTCTATTTGAAATTATCGAATAATTGTAAATTTGTCAAATGTCTTGCGTATTATAATCTAACGTGACGAATCCGTTCGAGTCCAACTGCCGTGAGTTCGTGTAAACCCAATGAATAAGTAAGCGTCATCTGTGGGAGTCCAATGAAATTAAGGAATAAGTTCAACTTAAACATCGTACCACTCATTCATAGGGGAGAACAAAACGTGTCTTATTTCTTACAAGCCCTTGTTTTATTGCTTTCACTAGCAAGTCGATTTCATGCAGAAATACACGGCAGCTGAAGATGTTTTTTTTTTTGGGGGGGGGGGGGGGATGGGGGGGGGACTGGGGACAATTCTAGTGTCTGAATATTACAAAACGTAATTAAGTAACCTAAGAAAAAGGAAAATCTGAGCAAGCGTAGACCTGCAGTCAGTTAGTCAGTCAGGGCTGAGCGGGTGCCACCAAACAGTAAGATACTGTAGCAGTAACAGTCTTTGAAACAGTGATTGAAAATCAGGTTTGAAACCCTCACATGGAGGGGGAGCATCGGACGGTGCTAAGATGAAGGTGAAAGTACATATTGGCAGAACTCGATTCAGAGTTTTCATCCTCCTTTTTTTTTTGTAATTTTTTTTTATTTGGAACTCATGCGCAGAGGGTTTTTATTGCTCCAACAGTTGTTTACCAAAGCTGAAAGAAAGGGATCCTATACCCTTCACGCAACTGCTGACGCCATTACAGTCCCTTCCATTCTCTCTATTTTTTTTTTCTTTTATGTCCCCCTCTCGTGATCTTAAAAAAATCATCCATCTTTGCCGTTTGAATAGTTCAAAGTTAGTAAATTACGTAGTCCACCAGCTTCAGTTTGCTTCAAATTAATGATTCATGCATAGCGGTTCCATTTCTATCGATTTAACTTATCAGAAAGATTAAATTTGATTGTAATTCGTTTAATTAATTTATTTTAAAATTAATTAATTAATTAAATTTATTTGATTAATTATTAATTTTTAAAATAATTAATTAAATAAATCAAATTAAATATCATATAATATATAATACTTTTAATACTAATAATATAAGTAATTTATTTTTTAAATAGTTAAAACCATTTAAATTGATTCTCGATTTAAGTTATTTTTTAATTTTTTATTGCTCAATTTATTTTTTTTTCTATTCTTCAAGTTTTATTAAAGTTTAATTGATTTCATTCGAATGAACTGTTAATTGATCCAATGCTAAGCCCCTGTCCATGCAATGGGCTGTTTAACATGTGATAAAAAAGAAAAGGGGATATGCACGAACATAACATCCCCCAAGAGTTGGATCAAATAATGGATTGGATTCAGGATTTTTTTGGTTAAACTTTATTTGATCATACATTTTTTTATCTAAAACTTTTTTAGTATTCAATAATTATATTAAATTCGAGTATTTTAATATCAAAATAGGTCAAACTTCGAAATCAATATTATAATTGAAAGATACTACTAAACTCCTTCAATTTGATGGAACATACGTTGGTATTTGGTCATAGATCATACAAAGTTGAAAAACATTAAGGTCCCATGCGGGTTTTCGTCGACAAGTTTCATCCATGTCGATGAAACTAGCACCAGCATGAGTTTTCCATAAAAGAAATGGATTTATTTTGCAGACAATAAGATCAGTATAATTTAACTTCCACCATGGAAATCACAATGGATTTGCTCTTGAGTGGACCAATCACCCGACAACCACTGCCAGTCGATGAGAAAATTGAACAGCTCCAACTCGAAAGCTTTGTTTGTTTTTCCCCCCTTCCGTACCGAACTATCTACACCCACCTGTCTTTTAATTTCGAATACGCGACGCCATTAGCAATCTATATGAACTTTGCCAGAAAGCTTCATGAATTTTATTCAGCAACCTCAAAGGTCAATCAAAAGTTTATTTTTTGCTCAAATATCTCTCAAGTTCTTTTTTTTTCCCTTTTTGTTGTGGTCATTTTTTCTGAATTCGGTTTAATTCTTGCTTAAAAAAGCTCTAAAACCTCGTAAAGCGAGAATGGAATCGAATCGAAAGCATTGGCAAATGGTAAAGATGGGGCTGAGTGTTGAGAAAGGCAGACTCAGCCCTTTCATTCCATCCATCAATCTCTTTTCTTCCTTCTCATGGAGAAAAGATTATATAAAATTAGTTAGGTCAGATCAGTCTATATCTCACTCCAAATCAATCGTTTAATATTATTCCATCAATTTTTCATATATTATTTTAAAAAAATTTCAAATATTCTCAAAAAAAAAATTTCTCCCTCGAATCCAATGAAACCCACCACCGTCCAAGGCTGTCAGTTGGGTTTTAATCAAATTATTATGTTAAAGGGTTAATCTCTGCACAGGGTTATACTGCACTGTTGTGTTATTAATTGACAGGGACTGTAAACACGATTCTTCTTTGTCAATGACCGCAACATGTTCGATGTTTTGTCTCAATGAAACTTTAAGCTGTTCTTTAAAAATTTAATAATAATAATAATAATAATATCAGAGTTTAAAAAAATGACCAACAAAGAACATTGTGCATGAATGGCACACGATAATATCAGATGTAAATAGAGTGCTTGATTATTCCAGAAAAGAATTACTTGGCCTAGCGTGGCATACGATGCGTCACTTCTTTAATAGCAAAAGCAAAATAAACTTAACACCATCCATTTAAATTATTGTTACAAATATATTTTTGATTATCTTATATTTATTTTATTATAAATATAATAAATATTATTATATAAAAAATAAAAAATATTAAATCACAAAATAAAGCTAATATTGATCACTATATTTGACTCAAAGAAGGTGTTGGCGTCAGACCATGTACAAAAAGCAGGAGAAGTCGAGAGTAACACCGTAAAACAGGTAGTGTATATAATCGACTTTATATAATAACTAGATTTATTTTATACAAATATATGTATTAAATTATATAGAATATGGTATAATTAAAAATAAAAACCAAAGCAATAAAGCAGTCTTTTTTCTTTTTGATTTGTGGGCATAAAAGACCAAAAGATTTTTGATAAAAAAACGACAAAACACCTTTCTCAAAACCATTGTCAGAAACATCTGCAACACAGTTAGTTTCAATTATTACAGGGCATAGCCGGTCATCCTCCGGTTTCTGGAAACCCTGTGATCAAAAAGAGAAAATTCAATAAATAGAAAAGAAAGAAAGAAAAAGCAGACTGTAACAAAGATTTTGTTTGGGTGTTTTTTTTCTCCTTTTCTCAGTTTTGAGAGTGAGTGAGTTTGTGTAAGAACAAAGAAAAAAGATGCGTGAAGTGTACGTGCATCGATACCCAAAAATCTCTCAGTTTCTTGAACGTATCACTTGCTAACTTGCGCCTGCTCTACCCTTGCCTCTGCCATGTTTTCTGCTTCAGAGGAAGATCATTATAACCTTTCATTTCAGTCGTTTACGATAACCTACAGCTTTCAGTTTCACTGTTTTTAATTTCACAAATTCTTCTTTTAATATAATCTTACGAAAAATCAAGCACATACTCTTCTTTTTCTTTTTTTATTTTAAAATTTTGTAGTTGTTGTCTCTCTAATTGTACTCTTCTAACTTGTTTTCATTGTTTTTGGTTTCCATAAAGTCCATCAGCTTCTATCTAGAGTTTTAGGTAGAGGGCTGTTTTTATTGGTTTTTGGGTGGTTATGGCGGAGGGTTTTGAGCTCTACCACGTCCCACAACAAAGCAGAAGAGATAAGCTAAGAATTGTGGCTCAAAACCACTCAGCTTGCGTTGAACCAACGGCTGTCACTCTTTCAGGTTGCTCGGGTTTACTTCCTTTGTACGACCCTTCTCTTCTTTCTTCCGATTTGTTAACTTGCGCTGCTTCCGTCGCGACTGCTACCCCTGGTAGCGGTGAATTTCATCACCAGACGACCAACCAGCTTTCGACTCCGGCTTCTGGTAGAAACAGTCCCGTTTGTGCTGCTAAAGGTGTAAACTTCATGGGCTTTGTTGGTGGGATTGTTAACGCTTCTTCTTCTTCTTCTTCAACCTCACATCACCCTTATTTGGATCCACAATCCTGTTTGCCCTTGAACCCTAGCTCGATTCAGGATATGAATAATATCCCGTTTCTTTATACCCCGCTGAACCTTCAAAACCTAAGAGATTTTGAGCAGTCTTATAATAATGGTGGTGAAGTTTTGGTTTATAAATCTCAACCTTTGTCGTTGAACCACGAGTCTACTGCCACTGGTCAAGGTTTGTCTCTTTCTTTATCTTCTCATTATACCCACCAAAACAATCTTCCATTGGAGCTCAATCTACAAGGATACGAGTCTGCTATTTACAATGACAAAGTTACTGCAAGTGGATATGTGGTTCCAAGCATTATTGGTGCTGGTACTTCAACATCGAATGAGGTTTCCAAGAGCTCAGTCCCTCTCGGGCCTTTCACGGGCTATGCTTCGATTTTGAAGGGATCAAGGTTTTTGTGGCCTGCACAACAGTTATTAGAAGAGCTTTGCGATGTGGGTAGGGGAATTTACTCTGAAAATACTACCTCTGATGATTCTTTGATGGAGCCTCCACTGCAGAATTTGAGCCCTACTGGAACTATCGACGTTCCTCCTAGTGGGGGAGATGGTGGTGAAAGTAGAAGAAAAAAGTCAAGGCTAATTTCAATACTTGACGAGGTTTGGTTCTCTCATATGCATTTCTTCTGAATTGAACGTCGATATGATTGAATCCGGAGTTTTGCCTTAGGCATGCAATTCATGTTTTGCCTGATTTTCTTTATATATTGAAGTGGACTATTTGGATCCGTGTAAATAACCCCTTTTGGAGATGTTTGTTTATGAAACCCGAAGCATTTCTGTCACTGTAGAAGTCACCAGTTCACTGACTATTATTATTAAAATAAACAACGTTAGATACTCTTTAATGGTATTAGGTTTAATCAGTTCTTAAAACCATCGTGCAATTTATAGAGTTGCATGCATAATTGGTAATAAATTAAACCCATCTTCAGCAATTTTTGTAAAACGAAAGCTTGTCTCAGTAGTTTTAAAGCTTTTTGATTCTTGTATTTGATGAATTGCCTTGATGATTACAAATTAATCTTTATATATGAAAAAGTGATATATAGAAGGGAATATATGCACGAAGATTGGTGTTATAAAGTGCCTGGCAACCATAGAAAGAGGTCTAATAAGTGATAATGTCGCTTAAGTTTGGGGCTTAATGTGCCTTTAAAGTGATTGAAGGAATCCATTTGAATAGATTTATACTTTAAAAAAGTTTGTGGAAAGCATAATTGGTTATTATTCCAAGCCCTACAGAAGACGAGATGAGTAGATACTGGTCTAGAAATATAGATTTTGCCACTTCATGTGGAATAATAAATGATGGCATTACTTTGCTGAATAATAAATAGCTATCTCATAATTTAAAGTGATTTATATTAGTCGCACCCGCAGAGAAAGTTTCATCGAGCCTAATGTTATATAAAACAGAAGGTGATTATAATTTAAGAGGTTTGCTTGTCGAATAAGTTTACATGATTTATAATCTGAAAATCATGGAGAATGGTCTTTTCTCTAATGCGATAAGCTTTGAATTATGAGATTAAATATCGGCTGGTCTTATAGCTAACCAACTATTGTCTTATTTTTGGCTTGCTGAAATTTCCCTTTTTATCCTTGTCTTTCCTCCAAGAGTGATTGCATGTTGTAAATATGGGTGCAATGTAGGGAATTTGAATAAATGTCAATCCTTATAACATCATACAAACTCCAAAAAAGTATTTTTCGCTTTTTAGGAGAGATAAAGGGTGGTATGATGAGGGCTTTAATAAGGACGCACTGCATTTTCCTTCCCTGATGCTTTGACCGTCTACACCATCAAAAGTTTAAACCATGAATTCCACTTGGGCACGATGTTGGGTTATAATGTCCTTTGAATTATTGTCCTTTAAACCTTGAAGCACAAACTTGAACCAATGAGATTGTGTCTGGTAACCTTTGTTTCCATAGATAATAAAAATAAAATTTGTTTTTGGTAACAATAAAGATCTAAGTAGGGTGTGTGAAACATTCGATATCTCTTTTCAATGCATTTGTTGCGTGGTTTCATTCATAAATGATATCCAAATAATATGTTCCCTCTCTTGTTCCCATTTCCTGTTACAAGTGGCTAATAAAACAATATGATATGATGAAAGGAGTTAGTAAAAGAAAATGGAGATGTTGAATAAGGTCTGTTCGTTCCATCTTTATCTGCAATATTTTGGTGGTTCATGGTGAAAACTAAGCAAATAATGATAGCATAAATTGAGTAATTATGGTTTCCAGTAGTCTCCTACATATTGCTCTTCACTTCTTAAGGAAATTGTTCAGGTAGTTGCCCATATGACAAAAGATGAAAAGAAGGTAACATCAAAATGAGGATTATGATTATATCATGGCCTTCATATTTATCCTTTCAAAGTTATGCTGTTGTCTGCGCTTGGTGTATCGAATTGTGGTTTGTTTTTAATTTGCAATTGTTCAGGTGTATGATCCAAATGTTACAGTATTCTCTCTTCTGGTAAGGCTTTATTAAAGGTTCGATTTCCTGCACTGTATGTATATCTGGAGGAGATATTTTTTGTAATTTATCGATTGTATCTATAGAGGAAAGTTAATGAGTTCTTTACTGTTAGCTAATGTCCAAGTATGTATCAATGTTCTTATCTGAAAATTCCTGAACCAATATTAAAGTGATTTGAGAGCCACTTTGTTATAATGCATACGGCATTATTGAATGCTGTTCAAGTTGCTAATCATTTTTATCATTATTAGGTTTACAGGAGGTACAAGCAATACTATCAACAGATGCAAGCTGTAGTTGCTTCGTTTGAATGTGTCGCTGGACTGGGCAATGCCGCTCCGTTTGCAAACTTGGCTATGAAAGCTATGTCCAAACATTTCAGGTCCTTGAAAAATGCAATCATCGAACAGCTTCAGTTCACCAATAAAGCTTATGGTCAGATAAGCCCTGGAAAAGATGAAGGTCCAAGGGTTGGAAGCAGTGACAGAGGCCTTTATAACCGACCTGTTCATAACTCTGGGTTCCTTCAGCATCAACCAATTTGGCGCCCTCAACGAGGCCTTCCTGAACGTGCTGTAACTGTACTTAGGGCATGGCTATTCGAACACTTCCTACACCCGTAAGTACTTGAAGTTTTGCATATGGATAGAACTTTACATTGGGATTTTATTTGCTTTTTACTTTGTAGTCCTGTTTCCTTGATAAATCTCAAATATATGCATTAGCATATTACCAGTTGTGGTCTATGTTTCAGTTATCCAACCGACACAGACAAGCTAATGTTGGCAAAACAAACTGGTCTATCACGTAGCCAGGTGTGCCATTTATCATCATTCCTATGTTCTTTTATTGTATCATTTTGCATGGTGCATTCTGTAAAATTAGTAAGTGGAAGCTGTGTTCAATTTAACTTTGAAAACATACTTTAACAAACCAGGTGTCAAATTGGTTTATCAATGCAAGAGTTAGGCTTTGGAAGCCAATGGTAGAAGAAATACACATGCTAGAAATGCGACAAGCTCAAAAAGCTTCACAGGAGGAGGAAAGAGATGCCAACAAGTCAAGTGATCATTTGTCGTCCGCAAACTCACTTGCATCCGAAAATCCATCTACCTCCACCCAGAGGGTTCAAGATACCCCATCTAAGCATAATAGAAGGGAGCCGCTGAACTTGTCGTCATACAACAGCTTGTCAAGCCATCCGCACGTTGGCGTTGGTGTTGGTAGTGGCATTAGCATGGCTGGTGGAAGTGGTGGTGTTTCGTTAACACTTGGTCTTCATCAGAATAATGGTACTGGGTTATCAGAGCCCTTTCCAATAAATGCAGCTCAGCGATTCAGCCTTGGCCTTGAGGTAAGCAATGAGGGGTATGTTATTGGTGGTTTTGAAGCTCAGAATCGGCATTTTGGAAGAGATGTCGTGGGAGGGCAGCTTTTGCACGACTTTGTCGGTTGAGAAACCGGAAACATTAAACAAAAGCTTTCTGGTCATTATTCAATTGGATAGTT
>JBBYHO010000013.1:1285018-1298209 GCA_038382025.1 Adansonia gregorii
ATATATATATATTGGTAATTTTTTAAGAAAAATGGGTAGTTTTTTTTAAAAAGAATGGGAAATTTCCTTTAAATATTAATACTACATATAAAAGTACATACCCTTAATAATTTATTAAAGTAATATTTTATTTAAAATTATTAATGTATAATTATTTCTTTTAAACATTAAAATCTTTATTGAAGTAAACTTTTCGCGGTTGATAATTTTTATTTAAATTAAATATTGATTAATTTTTGTTTACATACATGTTTTATTTACAAATTTTATTAGAACAACGCTTTTAAATTTAGTGTTAAGAAAAACATAATAATGTTTTTGAAGAATATTAAAAAATTTATTAGTTAAGACTCAAAAGTTTATTTATAAAGCTATAAGATCGTGAAAAATTTTAAAATATTATTTACTTGATGGGAATCAAAATATGAAGATACAACTCAATATGATAATTAGAACTAACTTGGTAATACGGTAAGACACTTGGCTCATTAAATTTTGTTAAATTACAAGAATGTGTATATTAACATATGATGTAGACAAAATGATTTTGATATAAATATATAATAAGTATGTTTAAATTTTCATTTTAAATTTTTTATATACTTGGAGAATCTTAAGAAGGTTATATCCCATAATGATGTTCAATACGTGTCGGATATAAATGTCTGAACACAAATACTTGAAGAGCCAAAATAATACAGCTGAAAAGAAGAATTTAATACATCTGCCTGCATTCTCTGCTTTTAAAGCTCACAAGCAACAATTCATCTAATTCAAAAGATGTTTTGGCTAAGACATTGATGTTCAAACGTCCATAACTCTACCCCCAAAGTGAATGGTTAAGAAGGGGGTATTTGTAACTAAATATAAAGTGCAGTTATTGCACTCCACTCCATCTAGCCCAGTCCACGAACTGCATCCCACCATAAATGTTGTTGGCAAATCGAACACCAACAGTGAAAGCCATTGCCGCAGGTGGAACCTGCTTGGCCAAAGGGGATGCTTCCACCAACTGTTCCAATCCATTGATGATTTGATAACGAGTGTTGGACGAAACTGCAAGAAAAAAACCTGCAAGATGGGAGGTCATTAATCGAATTAGTATCTATGCAGAGCGAACACGGGATGATATGAGCTTCAGGGAAATGTCAATCCCAGCCAGTAATTGATAGATCGTATGCACGAAGGCAAACTTAACCGATGAATCACGATCACAGAAACAGTGTACAGAAACTTTATATCTGGTCATTAACACGATTATTTTTCAGATCATATTATTGCGTTCCATGAATTATTAGGATTAGCATTCAAGAAGTGAAGGCAAACGTACCCCAGAGGGCTGCACTCTTCAGAAGAGGTGGCACAGGTATGTCCTCTTCGGACTTTTTCACGCTCCTGAGGGATGGAAAAATATATGGTAAGAAATCAGAATTCGAGAAACCAATGCATCCTAAAAGGCTACTAGTTGCTTCATAATAGTGGCTCAATTTCCGTAAAAAAATCAAATATCAGATTAAATTTTATCCAAAGCACATGATAAGAAGAGTAACATCAAAAGAACCACAATTGGAAGTCCAAAAAAATGAACACGAAAAAACAAATAAGTGAAGTGGAAGTCAGCAAGTGGTAGAAATAAGTATGTATTTACCTCTTGGCAGTCATTATCAAATTTGCAATTCCCTGCCCTATAATACCACATGCAAATCCAACTGATCCATACAGGACTCCCTGGAAATATTTTATCATTAATATATATCCACTGATGATGACACTATAATTCAGTTGATGAATATGTAAATTTCACCTTATAAAAGTAAGTAGCAATTCTCTGTTTTAAAGTAAATCTACAACCTGGCCTTTCTGCTTCGAACACACTGTACAAGATTAAAAAGAAAACATTTTATACCTTCAACACTGCGGATGACATAAAAAAAAAGATATATTAAGAACTGCATCTATATTTTGTTGCATGTTATGCTAACCTGCTAGGGAGAGCTCCATAAGCCTGTTGAACACGGCCAAGGAACCCTTTCGATATAGATGGTTGCCCGATGCGTGCATATGGTGCCAACATACCAACTAAAGCAATGTTCACCACCACTCCAACCAAAAGATCGGCAACATACAACTCAAATTCCGCCCAGAAGTCCTTCCCTCTCTTTTGAACTTCCGCTAGGGTGGCACAACCAGAATCAATGACTATCTGCGTTATGATAAAGCAATGATGGTAACCGTTTTATATAAAAATCGGCAATGCAAACCCCACATTAAAGGTACTCCTGTAAAATTTAGGTTTAGTTTTTAAAAGATCTAAGCTTTTGCTTCCAACAGAGCCTATAATAATCTCATAAACTATTTCTTCAAGTTTCTGCTTATTAACTCATCTTTGGCAATTGACCATGAAAATGGCAAACTCAGTTGTTATTTTCCGATCTGAACAATTAAGACATCCTGAACAGATAATATGGAAATCATCATACGAATACATAGTCAATAATACTTCATTAAGTATAATTGTACTTTTCAATGTAATTACAGATCAACTTGCACAAGTATCACATAAAAAAAAGAGATGAACATTAAACAAACCTCAGCTCCAATCTTGAAAAGAAAAGATGGATCAGCCAACATCCGGTTCCGAAGCATTCCCCATGACCTCATTGCAAATCCTAGGGGCCAACTTGATCCCTAGGACAACAACAACACCCCAATCACAAAATTATTCAAACTTTAATGCAAATATTGAACATGTTTCCTATCATTCACCAGACTATCTCTTCTAACACGGTACTTTAACTTTTTTTTTTTTTTATTTCACATCAATAGAATCTTCATTTTCTGCAAAAATCAGCAAACTTTTACTGACATTACCTGCAAATCCAAATATCGAAGTACAAGCAGTTTGCGAATCCCAACAGTTTTTGCTGCCTCTAACATGTCTGAAGGAAGAGTAGCCCCTTTAGCCTCTGCCTCCTTCATAACTTCCTCAAATTTCATAATTGGTCCAAACTCTTCCTCTTCCGGATCACCCTTTTGACCATCACCGCCAGAGCGTCCACCGTCTCCTCCTCCGCCACCACCATTATTAAACTTACCATTTCCACCATTTCCACCGAGAAATCCCCCACCATTTCCGTCATCGATTTTCGGTTCCCCACAATCACTCCTCAAAATCCTAACATTTTCTTTTCTAATACTACTCTCACTACTTTCCTTAGTTACTATACTCGTTGCCGCACCAGATTGAGGCTCTGCCTCAGGCTCAGGTCGTTGAGACAAGCTTAAAATTACTACCTTTTCTTTCTTCTTCCCTGAAAAAACGAATCTTTTACTACTATTTTTAACAAAGCTCAAATCTTGATTCAATAACTTCCTTAAAAAGACATCGTTCTTAACATTCACCGTATGGGACAATCCAAAACCCGACATTTTTTTTTTAATGTCGACAAATATAGGAAACTGCAAAAAGCTGTAACCTAATTAAAGTAACAAAGACAGCTTAGCTTAGAATAAAAAAAAAAACAGAGAAAAGTTATCAGATTTTAAGAAGGACCAACCCCTTTCTTAGGTGGCTGTAAAAAGGAATGCTTTGGAGATTTGGCGGAGGCGCGACGGCGTTTAATTTGAGTGGTGGGGGCTATCTTTCTTTCATTGTTTATATCTTTCCCGAGTTTTTGAAGAGCCACTGAGGGTTTTGCACGTGCGGTGGGATGTTAAGACACGTGTGAGAGACATTGTTTGTCTAGGGTTTTGGCAAATTAGCACGTGTGGGGGAGTTTCAGGTCAGCTTTCAAAGCTCGAAAAAGGTCAAGCTCTCCACAAATTGCCGTCAAAGATGTCGTTCAAACTGGGTTAATATCTTATAATTAGTTTTTGTTTTGTTTTTCATTGGAAGATTTGGTGAAGGACTTTATGTAAAGTGCTTTAAGCATCAAATTCTTTCTCTAAATTTACATTTTGCAAGTTGAGCTTTGGCGTTTTCGGAATCACGATCAGGTGTAAAGGAAGAATTCTTTTGTTTGTTTATTCCGAATAC
Source organism: Adansonia gregorii (assembly GCA_038382025.1). Taxonomy (NCBI): domain Eukaryota; kingdom Viridiplantae; phylum Streptophyta; class Magnoliopsida; order Malvales; family Malvaceae; genus Adansonia; species Adansonia gregorii. The sequence goes on from JBBYHO010000013.1 coordinate 1,289,055, forward strand.
CATTATTGACGATGCTAATAAAGACTGAAAAAGAAGTCTTTGTTTTTTTGGGTTCTTTTTCAACCAACCACTTAGATTCGGTCACGTCTACATTTTTTTGCTTCTTCTTTCGGATCTTTGAATAATTTCATCTCTTTTTTATATTCAAAACACCATGGCAACGAGTGTCGCAAAGCTTAATCTGGAGCTTCTGTTCCTGGGAACGTTTCGAGTTCCCGCAAATTTACTTCAGAGCAGCTGGTTAACCATATGAAAAAGCTGCCAACTTTCACAGTTCAAGATTGTTTTTTTTTTACAAGGTTGAATTCGTTTTTTCTTTAGAATGAAATGATCCTTGGGAGCCAAAGTTTGTCTGGGTGGTGTAGTTGGTTATCACGCTAGTCTCACACACTAGAGGCCCCCGGTTCGAACCCGGGCTCAGACATTTTCTTCTTTCTCTTTTCATTTACGTTGGTTATTAGTCTCCTCCGTTCCGAACCTTCCTAATTCCTTGACGTTGCCTTCAGTATTTTCCTCCATTACTACAATCGCTTTTTTTTTCTTTTCTTTTTTCTGGGATTTTGTGGAGTGAAGAAGAGGAGGATTCGAACATAATCAAAGTCCAATGGATTGGGGAAACGTTACAGCAGAGGATTTGATCGACGCTCTTCTTGAAGTTGACGGGTCATTCACCGCCTCGACATCTCTACGAATTCTTCTCCCGATTCACAGCCCCTCGATCATATGCCAAATGGAACAGCCGCCTTAAATGCAATCTCTACTAGTAAATTTTCTTTAATCTTCTTTTGATTCGAATTGCTTTGAATATGGATTGCCTCTGTTTATTTGCCGAGAAGATAAGAGAAAAATTCTTGAAGCTTGATCGTGTATGTGCTTTTGCAAATTCTAGATGAAAATACTTCATTTCTTTAAGTATCTTACTTGAATTTTATGTTCAGCAGCTAGCGAACCAATTATTACATTCTGATCGTTCTCATTCTTGGCAACTGGACAACGCTAGTTTTGGTGTCCGAATTTACTATTACTACTTGTCTTTTTATTTCTATTTTTTGTGATTTTGCAGGTTCGGGATTCCTGAGGTGACCGGTTGCTATCTTAGCTGCGATTGTAACTGTGCGTAGCATTGCTTTTCTGAATGATAGGTAAGCTATGTTACACCTCTTCTTCATTTAGTCTTCTGAATCAAGGCCCTGAGGTTTTTATTTTGAATATTACCTTTGAAATGGATAAAGGCGCCCTAGCATTGAATTTGAAGGTTACCAAAAATGTTACATTTAGTTTTCTAATTCGTTTTGATAACACTTGTTTTTTCGTATAGCTTTACTGGTACTTCTAGTGAGAAGGTGAGAAGAACTGTGAGGCAATGCTCTCCACGTTAAGCAGCTAAAATGAGGCCTTCCCTTACGTAAGTTTTATATACTTATGTTTTGTACAAGTAGAATATGTGATCTTGATTTGGTTAATTACTTTTTTATTATTGCCAGACCTGTTGTTCGTGGACGTCCATCACCTAAAAGAGCAATTTACATATATGGTCGGCCTCGTTGGGTGTCTGTCTTCATATTCTCTTGTTGTATCAATGTGTTTGAGTATTGTTTTCTTTCTAAATAAAGCAAAATCAATCAGTTTGTCATCCTATGTAGTGTACAAAGCAAGTAATTTTACCTTTCTTGTTGCAGTGAGTTTCATCCTTTGGTATGTATCATGTGGTCTCTTGACTTTGCTATGGGCACTTACCATTGCATTTCTTGGTCAGTCTCCTCTTTGTGTCTTTTTTTCCCCTCATTTTCCCTTAAGATTTTAGTTCTCATCTCTCTCTCTCTCTCTCTCTCTCTCTCTCTCTCTCTGTCAGCCACTGTCCTCCATGCAAGTTTTAGAACACTTAACTCGAATGCTCATCTTAACACTTTCCTTGAGGAATTTAATGCAGTTTGGTGCACTTACAGCGAACTGTAGCTCACAGTCTATAGCATGCAAGTATATTCGCACCAATTTGTTGTTATTAATAATTTTTTCCCTCCATTAAAATCTTCTTCTCTTCTCTAGTTTTCAGCCGTTAATCTGTCAATTAAATTTGCCTTCTTGATTTTATTGATTTTGGGATATTGTATATATTCACATGGTACTCCTATATTCGATGATTGTGGACTTTCTATTTCACTATCATGATATTCACAGGAGTGAATTGGTATCTCTCCTAAATTCTTTAATTTATATGTATTCTCTAGTCTGCGCTTGCATGATGCTCTGAAGCCTTCTTTATGCAGTTTACCGTTTGCCGAGTATCTTTTTGTTTCATTCTTGTTTTATTACCATCCAAGAATGGTAACTTTGCAATTGAAATGATGCTTTTACCCCAGGGTTAAATGTTAGCTGATAAAATACTTTGTCATGCTCTAATGGAGATACTCAAAAGAGTTTTTTTTAGCTATTGCTGAAGTCTTTGGGTCACTTCCTTGGAAGAAAGATGGCTCAAAGTAAAAATACAAATCACTGAGTGGAATAGGGACATTCAAATGAGCTCTCTTTAGCTCTGAAGGCTTTGAGTCACTGCCCCTGGGGTTCGGTATGATGATATTTGGTGTACCGGTTAAAAGAATGTGCCTATATGTGGTATACAAAAAAAAAGGTTTAATTCTGTAAAATCACTGCTTTGGTTTTGGATTTAATAAACATACCTTGTTATGGATCAAATTTAAATTTTACCACTCTGGTTTGCAGATGGGTCTAGACAAAATACTTGGGTTTCTATGTCAAAGTGTCAGTTGACGAGAACCTTCGAAGTTCCAAGGTCAACAACTCTCTTGAATATTTGTTGTAGTAAAACTTTGGAGGATCGCTTCCGCTTGTTCAAATTTTTGTTGCCATGTTTTTGGTGTAATGATGGTTATTTGTGCGATCATTTCTGAACTCCGCTATATTTATCTTAAAACTTTTATATCCATGTAAATCCTTCTCTATTTGACTTGTAGTCGGCCTCATCTATGTCAGTGGTTTGGCTTTAACATAAGGAAGAGTACATAGTGTTCTATTTCATGATTCTGATTGTTACTGCCGTCTTTGGTTTCAGGAACATCCCGGTTCTGACAATTTGAAACTCATACAGCTTGTTATTGTAAGGTTCATCTAGCTGCTGTTGATGTTTCTATAAAAGAAATTCTTTGGCTGGATTTAGATGAAGGCTCTACTAATCTTTGCATATAACAGACAAGGTATAAATTGTCAGTAACCCTTTGTTCCTGTAAAGCCGGCTGCTTCTATGATTAGTTCATATAATGGAGAGACCGTGGAGGATAATTTTGCCAATACCCCTCCTCAAAGGAAGAAAAAACAAAGGGTGCAGAATTTATATAAGCAGTTGACCCAATATGTTTATAGTTCTTGGGCGAGTTGGCTGGTAATGTTTATTTTAGCTGTACTTGATTCTTAGTTTACATCCGGTAGTGTCCTAGAGTAAGTTTAATGCTAAGATGGTGTAAACCTTGGTAAAGTGAATGGATGTATATAGGTTTATAGTTCACATTTAAATTCGATGTAAGATTGGACGTTACTAGCCTAGGTAAATACTGCAAGCCTAGATAACAAGAAAAAGGATGGTGCTGCGTGTTTCTAATCATTCGGATCACTTCCGTTTACGAAAACACTATCGTATATGTTTGACTAGTTTTATAATTTATATTGTTTTCATGTTTATGCTTGATAAAAATATATATATAAAGCACGAAATGCATCATGAATCGTCAAATCTATTTCCAGTATTTAGTTGGATTTATTTCGGGAATATAATTTGGCCTGGTTCGGAACTCTTTAGTCGTGTCTGAGTTGAACTAAACACTTGGTAAGGTAAGATGGAACCGTTTTAAGACTATACGATTTTGTAGCCTTTTTCTTCCGTTTAAAATGAATATTCTACCTTTAAATCAATAAAAGCAGCTAATGGCGGTATCCTTTTTTTTTTTCTTTTGGTAATTTCCAATTACCTTCTTTTACCTTATCCTTGTATCTTTCCAACTCGGTCCATATGTCATGTCAAGTGTTTCGAAGAAATAGATTCGTTAATTTTACATTAGATAAAAATGAAAGATCTTTAGGCGCATTAAGCCTTTCATTGTGGAGTAATATTTGTTGAGGACAGAGTAATGTTTTTGTGACAAATGCATCATGAAAATGGAATCCTAATGTAATTTGTGGAAGTTATGATGACTCTGCCCATTTGTAGACCCACTTTGTTATGAATCATTCAGTTCCATGGGGCGTGGAGGAATTATTTATTAACAATAGCAATTTTCTTTAAAAAAAACATAAAGTTTTGCCAACCAATAATATTTGTACAGGTAATTTTTTTCTTTTGCAATATTTAAGCAATGAACTAAGCCTTCTCGAAGAGATTTGATCTTGTAAAGAGGGTTTAGAATTGTAAACCAAATCATGCACTAAGCTCTCCTTTTTCCATTTTTATTTTTTATTTTCCCATTGTACATATGTTCTCTTTCCGGACGAATTATCAAATACAGAAAGTAAAGCAGTAGTAACACGTCAAATGCCATCCAAATTGACAGCCAAGAAAAACTTCAACATAATATATATATATATATATATATATGGTTGGCCCGTGTGCACCACTGTTTTTCTCTTTCATATTTTCTAAGCCAGGAGCAGCCAACAAAAATCCTTATTTTGTACACAAAACAGCCAACTAATATTACATCATCTTTATAATGAGACGAGAAACAAAAGAAACTTGGCAATGGAGTTGTGAGATAATGAGCAGAAGAAGAAAAAGGGAAAGAGCAGAGTTTGGAATAAAAGGAGAAAGCACTAATGGAGCATTACTTGAATTGGGCACAAGCTTTAGCATCAGCTTGTGGTTTCATATTATTGGTAGGTATCCTATGCTGTTGCCTTAGCTCGCAACCACGCCTACATGGTGACATAAACAGCAGCAACGCCAGCTGTTCTTGTGACGGCGGATATGCCTGTGTTTGATATGCATATGCTGATGCTGGTTTCCTCATCTTCGGAATAGAACTTCTTTCCATGTATCCTTTTCTTCTTTTCTTTCTTTTTTTTTGTTTTATAGTTTTAACCCCTTATTACTTCCATTGTTCAGTTTAGGTGGTTGGAGAAGAAAGTCTGGTTTATAGAACACGTGGTGATTTTGGGTGATCTTTTCAATGGTAGATGTTTAGAGATTTATGGAGTTGCATGGTAATTTGTGAATTCAGTCGATTAAGAAGTCTTGTAATTTTCTTTTATGTTCTACTTCTCATGAAACAAAACTGTCTTCTGCTTTAGGACACTTACCTGAAACTTCAAGGTTAAACAAAGAGAACACATAAATGAAATGTCTGCACTGGGGGGGATCTTAACACAAACGTGAAAGAATGATCCCGATGCCAATGTCCAGATTTTCACTTTCCAATGTGCTAGGAGATATACGGACTGGTAATTTTAGTACATGATCTGGCAGATGACAGGATGATCTGATCATATCACCAGGCCCCTTTGCAACTCGCACTTTTTGCTTTCAAATTTTAAGATCAACTTCCATGATTAACGTATATTGTTTAATTTTTTGGTTACCTGGAAGCTGCCCTGGTAGAATGATTGTCAGTTGCAGAAGTGGTCCTTGGGCCAGGCTTGGGCGTTGGTTCGAGCAAGCCCTGAATTCCCTTTCAGGATCCTTGTCCAATACATAACAATATCTGATCTGCTGAAGAAGAAATGAATGATAGTACTGCTTTAGCCATCCCCTTTAACTGGCCCAATTCGAAACTCCAATTCAACTTCTTTTGCATAGAAATATAACAAAGAAGCAAATTGTAGTGACAACATATTTTCACCAATTAAATTCCATTCCCCATTTCATGGATTACTTTCAAAATAAATTTGCTCAATAATCAGAAAATATATAGCAATATGTGAAAGAGAAAATCAAGAATTTTAGACAATATTATCTGGGCGATATTGCATCGTTTGCTAAATACATTAACCAATGCTTAACAAAATCAATCACATTTGCCTAAAATAGAAAAGTGAATAACATATTTTCTACAAAAAAAAAAATGAAAATGATAATATATTCAATTCATTCCAGGCACCAGTTATGGTATAGAGGCACAATAACATTTTACCCGGATTTTGTATTAGTGATGATATAAAGGTACATTTGATATTTAATTTTTTAAGTTTTTCAATACATTTGAAAGATATATATATATATATTCATATTTATATTCGTATATAAATTTATATTGAATATAAATGTTTTATATAAATATTTTAAAAAAATTTCTTGATAATGTAGAATAGCATATAGATCAAATCATGAAATTTGTGGTGAAGTTAGGATGTCGGCTAATTGTCGCTATTGTTGAAAAGATTGGATCTTGCCGTCTTGGTCTTTTTAAGTCTAACCCACATGTCTACCCATTTGTAACACTGAAAAAAGTTCCTCCACAAGAATTAGGCCAATTGGCAGTGCTAAGCTATGATGTAAATGAGGTGGATTTTGTGTACCAGCTTGCATTACCGTGTTAACACCATTCCTGACAGCAACGGTCCTTGTCCAGGCATTGTAACCATATTTACAATCGACATTTATCGTAATACTATCACAATGAACATTAAAAAGCATTAAAAATTCGTCAATGACCACAATTTAAATATTTGGCAACGTGCTTCTTTTTTCAAATACCGGTGGCCTTGCCTGTCTCGCTTTGCTTCTTCAATCAGTGAGCTGAACCTACCTAAATAAATCCAAAACTGATGTTTCCTCAAAAATTAAAACCTTTTGTTTCTCTATTTTCTCGCTAAAAAACAAATCCTAACGTTGTGTTCCCCTGCAGAACTGCAAGAAGTTCTAATTTGTTAAGCCTGATTATGAATTAGCAACCAAAGTTCAGCTAAAAACGTGCTTTCTATGATAATTATAAATATTCATATGAAAAAACAGAGAATCACAATTAGATATACGTTACATATATGCAACAACTGAGAATTGACACCGTAATGGAATCAAAGATCCGAAATATTTTATATTATATAGAAAAGGGTATGAATGCCTTGGCAAAAGAACCAAAAATAAGTCTCAAGTGACAACTAGGAACGACACCACAGAATGCCTAAATTTGCTCTTAGCAAAACAGTAGGTGGCAGGCTAGCAGATTACTATAATTTTTCTTTTCCTGATCTTTTTGTAATTTTATTGGTTACTTTTGATTGTTGATAGTCATATATAAAAGCATAAAGTTAAATGCTTAAAAAAAAAAGGTTAAAATGAGATGATAAAATAGCATATTGGTGGTGAAAAACACTTAAAAATCATTCAATCAAAAGGGAAATCTGTCATTTCCTTTGCAAACAACAAAATCTAAACATGTCATGTTTGATTCCAAATCTACCACGACATCTAAATGACTGACAAAGACACTTGTCTTGGACTATATATATATATATATGTATATATATGTTTCATGGAAAAGTTTAACAGATGGTTAAGCTTCTGAAAATAGAAGGATTTTTCTCGGGAAATTTTCAGCTGGGGGAAACGTGGGGTTGTAAAAGATGTTGGCTAGGAAAGTGGGACTATTCATGGCTTGTATCTACAACATGAAAGCAGGAAATAAATGCTCCCCCCAAGACGGCCGTCAAAGACTTGAATGAAGAGCTGATTCTCAGCGACTTTTGGGGTGCTAAAAAATCGATGATTGCATTTGATGGTTTTGTCGTCTACGACAGGAGCTTGGGAGACGTGGCGATTGCTCGATGGTCTGCTTTGTTTCTCTCCCAAAATAATTGGAGCTGTATAAATATCGAAGCTAATCGGCGCTTGATACTGATAGAACACCAAACGCCTCACCAACATAGTTATCCGGACCCACATTTACCTAATCTTTGCATCAACTCAGGAAAAAAAAATGCTTGTTGGTCTGAAGAATCCATGGAATTTGATCGAGGTTTCATAAAAAATGTGAAGCATTTGATCGTTAAGGTTAGCTTAAAGAAACCGCCAAACTTTCCCTTTAATACATATCCGATTCAATTTCCTCCTTGTGCAAGATCACGTGCATATATATATATATATATATATATTCTTTCTGTTTTTACTTATGTGATTCTTTCAATTAACATTTGATGTTATTAAAAATTTTTTAAAAATAAATTTTAATAATATTATTTTTAATAAAATAATATTATTTTTTATTAATACGTAACATTTAAATTTATAGATTATAAGGTTAAAATTGGAAATTCAAAATCTAACAGAGAACATGTTTTCAAATTGTATACTTACTTCAAATGCATCTAATAAAGATTTTTACATCAAAATAGGAACTATTATCACGTAATCAAACTCTCCGTAGAAGGAAAAATATCAAAGCTTTCGAAGAAAATTATGTCATGTAATAATCGGAGCTATGAGCCCTTACAATTATCGATTTACTGAATTTGATATCACTCGTCGTATTTTTAAAATTTTTTAATATTATTTATATTAATTATAAATTTATTTTTATTAAAAAAAATTTTAATTTTATATATTCGTAATGTTCTAAATGTGAAATTATTTACCAATACTGTTTTTTATTTTTTATTAATTTTAAAATAAAAATTCTCACAGTTGTTTGACACGACCTGGTGTCTTTGTCCTGTCCTACATTTTCTTTCGATGTTACCTCCCAATTCCCACGTGAGATGTGGCCATGATTCCCCACGGACTAATCCAGGCTACGCTTCACGACAACTGAAAGAAAACTACAAAACCTTAGAAGTCCTAAACAATATCAGTTTTCCTACACTCACTAAGGAAAAAAAGAAACATTTTTTCTTTGTTTTTGTTAAATTTTTTACTTGTATTTTATCCTTTTCTCGGAACACTATTTATTGGAACTGCTTGGAAGTGGCAACACGTTGCCTCCTTCATTCATCTTCTTCAAAGCCTCTCTCTCTTCAGTCTTTCCATTTTATACTCTGAAACTTCCCCCCCCATCCCTTTCAAAAAAAAAAGAACTGCAACGTTTTAGTCCGTAGACCCGACTCAGCGAGACTCACTCTCTCGCTTTACAATTGACTCCATGGATCATTCACGTGCTTTTGTTACAAATGTCAAGCGTCTCATTGTCAAGGTTCTTTTTTTTCTTTTTTCCTTAATT
>JBBYHO010000013.1:1301558-1315749 GCA_038382025.1 Adansonia gregorii
TTTTAATATTCGTGTAATCAATTTAAATATTACGAGGTCTATTTAAAACATACTTTTGAATGTTATATGCTATGTACTTATGTTTAAGAATAGCATTTCTTCTTCATTTTTCCCAAGTATTATCTTATTTCTTTCATCTTTTAACCATGCGAATGTACCAAACTCTTGTCCAAAGATTCCTTAAAAAATTGCAAATATAACCATTCAAACTTAAAATCTAAAAAAAAAAAAAAATTGTCATCTGGTTGGAAGCCATGAAGATTGCATTATAGTCATAGCCCTTAGCAGCCAATCTCCAAGGCCAATTCACGATAGAGCCCAATCTCATAATGGGCTTCAAAAGTTTTACTAAGAGAAACGAAGTTTGATTATATTGGGTTGGCCCATTCAAACAATGGATTGCCCTTTGTGTCCATGGGCAAACAAAGCTACATAGCTACATTATTTCATTATTTGATTATGTTAACCATTTACTTTTTTACTAATTAATCCAATTCCAACTCTAAAGCATTTATTATAATATAATATAAATAGAAAAAAAAAAGAAGTGCAAAGCAAGTATAATAGTAATTGAATTTAAAATAAAAAAATCCAGAAGCGGCGTTGCATAAACAATAACAAAAGAACTGTTTCGTCGAACCAACGCAGAAGACAGTATATTCCACGGACCAAACACCTAAGCCACCAAAAGCCCCTTCTCTATTTGTCCCCGTTAGGGTTTATTTAGGGTTTCTCCATCTTTTTTCTTTCAAACTTCACGAAAGTGAGCTAATGGCTTCCCTGTTTTCTTTTTTGATTTTCCCACCCTCCTTCATGTAACATCAAAACTCAAGGTCCAAAAACCTTTTTTTTTTTTAAAAAAAAGGAGAGAACTTTGAGGTATTATGAATATGGAGGCGAGAGTTGGGGTGGTGGTTGAAGGAGGACAAAGGGCTTTGAATTCGGCTCACGGAGCTGTCGTAGATGCTGGGGCTAGAAAGTTTCTACAGCAGCAACAGCAACATGGGCTTTGTTCAAAGCAGGGTTTGAATCTGCAGATTGGGACTATTCAACAGCTTCTTGCTGGTGGTGTTGCTGGTGCCTTTAGCAAGACTTGTACGGCTCCTCTGGCCCGTCTCACCATCTTATTTCAGGTCTGGCTTATGGGTGCTTGTTTATTTTATAATAAAAGTTTATTCTTTTATTGATTTTAGTGGGAATTGGATCTGAACTTGTTTGATATTTTTAAGTGGAGCAGGGTATGGGATTTCTTTATCAGATTGGGATTAGTTTGACATTTTAAAGGGAAAAGAAGTGGTTCTCAATTGTATTTTGAGGTTTCAATTCAGTATAAAAAAGTCGTAAAAGACGGAGAGGATTATTTATATCTTTTGGATGGCTTGGCAAGGTGAATTTCTTGTCTGTTTACCCGGTTGTCTTTTGCTGGAATTAGGTTCAATAAATAAAACTGGCCAAATTTTTTTCATAGGAAAGATTATTTTGGATGAAGGGATTAAAACCATGCGCACTAAGGCATTCAAGTCATTTTAGGATGAAACAGCAGAGTATTAGTGTGAGCTTAATGATTTTGAATGGTATACTTCTAAATATTTGTTATGAATTTACATACTGCTTATTGTTACATTAAGTGTGAGAGTCTGTTCTACCATGACGTGACTGCTGGCTGATTTTTTTTTCTCTCAGGTGCAAGGAATGCACTCTGATGTATCAGCATTGAGCAAGGCTAGCATATGGCGTGAGGCTTCACGCATTATTAATGAAGAAGGGTTCAGAGCATTTTGGAAAGGCAATCTTGTTACAATTGCTCATCGTCTTCCCTATTCTTCAGTCAACTTCTATGCCTATGAACGCTACAAGAGTGTATGTTCTAATTTTTTATTAATCATGGCTTTGTTTTTCTCCCAACAGTCTTTTTAAGTTCATTCATTCCTTTTTTTTGGTTCTTTTTTTGGCAGTTGTTGCAATCTATTCTTGGCCTAGAAAATCAAAGGAGAAATGCCAGTGCTGACCACTGTGTGCACTTTGTTGGCGGTGGGTTGGCTGGAATGACTGCTGCCTCTGCTACATATCCGCTGGATCTTGTAAGAACACGTCTTGCAGCACAGGTAATGTAAGAAATACTAATACCTGAGTGAATAAAGCACTTGCATTTAAGCCTGCCTGCCCTTTGAACAGGATTTCACATGTGGTCTATTACTTCCCATTAGATATGTACCATGTTTCTCTTTTTTACTTACCCTCAAATAAAACTATTCTTCTGAACTTTGCAGAGGAATTCAATATACTACAGAGGTATTTGGCATGCTTTTCATACCATTTGCAGGGAAGAGGGATTTTTAGGCTTGTATAAAGGACTTGGGGCAACATTATTGGTATATTTAATAATCCTCTTCAATTCTTTATTTTCCATCTGATTGTCTATAATTTCTCTTGCAATGCTATGTGTGGTGTAGGGTGTTGGACCAAGTATAGCAATAAGCTTTTCGGTATATGAATCTTTGAGGTCTTATTGGCAATTGCAAAGGTATAAATTCTTACTGCTTTAGATTGATCAATAGCATGTGCTCTTTTATGTTGGTTGTCTCTGCTTGGTGCGCTCAAGCTGTAACCTGTTTGAAATTTCTTTGATTTTAAATTTAGGCCCAATGATTCCACTATAATGTTTAGTCTTGCCTGTGGCAGTCTCTCGGGCATAGCATCATCTACAGGTTAGCAATCTGCAATCCTGCAATTTGGTTTGACTCTCCTTTATTTTGGTCTAGCTGTGTAAAGGTGTTTCTTTCCCCTCAGCTGAGTGGATGTAGATTTTCATGATAAATATTTTTGGTACTTATTAATTTTTGGAACTTGGGGTTTTGAGCTTGGGGATAATTCATACCTTAGAAATGCTGGGGGGGAATGGGTGGAGTTTATAAGTTTTAATTCGTTCTATAGCCTAACCTGCAGTGGGCAAATATATTAGTAAAATAAGTACTACTAATTATTTAGAAGCTATTTCTAATCTCTGCATGACTTTCTTTTTCTTCACCGATAATTTGCAGCGACATTTCCCATTGATCTTCTGAGGAGACGTATGCAATTGGAAGGGGCTGCTGGACGAGCCCGTGTTTATAAAACCGGGCTGGTTGGGACTTTCAGGCATATAATCCATTCTGAAGGCCTTCGTGGTTTGTATAGAGGGATTCTGCTGGAGTACTACAAGGTGGTTCCTGGTGTAGGCATTGTCTTCATGACCTATGAGACATTGAAGATGCTTCTATCGAGCATTCCTACCAGTTATTAGCTTCATCTTGAACTCCCTTTCCTGCCATAAATTGCCTGTTAGAGTCTGGTAGCCAGTCAGTTCTCAAGATGACAATGAAACCCAAAAGAATAGGGTAAAACAAGGAAGTAGCCATTTATAAGATTAAAGGTGGTGGTTAGACAACTTGTTCTTCTGTTTGTATTAGTTGAGAAACCCGGTAGTAAATTTTGCGGTTGCTGCCATGGGCATTTTTTGTTTGTATGTATATACGTAGTCCTTAACACTGGGAAAATTAGCAATTATCCATGGTCATGTCATCATCCAAGTTTTGTATGTGACTTGTTTGTTACCTGCCTCCGCGCAGGTTAGGCTGGCTACCACTGTTCGATTCCATTTGTATTCGAAGTGATATTAAAATTACAAATGCTGCTTATTGACGAAAAGTTATGTGATTGATTTTAGTATCATGAAGATGAAATTAAGTAAAGGAACTATCAAACTAGCAACTTTTTGCGTAGAGCTGAATTCCAGTCTCAGGTCAGTTTTATGCAGAGATCATTGCCAAAAGATCACAAGTTCACTAAAATATTCGAATAATGAAAATTTGGATTTGTCACAATACAAATAGAAAATGGGGGAAAAAATAAAGAAAAAAAATAGGCAAAGCTATCATTTCTCTTTGATTAATATATTAAAATTTTCTCAATGATAGAAGACATAGTTTTTATTCTACTTTCCTGGTGCTTGATTGGAGGGCCTGGCATGAACAAGGAGGACCACTGGATTTTCATACGCAACAGTGACAGCACATTGTAGCAAGTGTTGGGTGAAGTTCTAAGCATAAGATGCATGGGGGTGGAAAGTGACCAATGGAATTTATTCTCAGGTCAGAAGTTGCTTTTGCTTCTTTCAGCATATTATTAGCAGAAAATAGAATGTTTGAACCGGTTGGGGCGCTTCCTAAAAGCACAGATGAAATCAAACACATGCCCCATTTCCTTGTCCAACAGCTTGACATTGATCTATCAAATGATGATTTGAAGACTGCTTATGACATAAAAAAAATACATTAATATTCTGAAGGGAAGGAAATTCTGGCGAAGGCTGCAACAGATTGTGTTTTGTTTGGTTTGGTTGCATTGCATAACCATAAATTGTAAAGTGCTCAATTGGCATCGCATTCGATTTTGGAAGGTTTTAAGTCGAGATGGCAACCCCATCTACTTAAATTCACTAACGAAAACTTCAGATATGAGGCATCTAAGTAAGCATGTAATTAACGCTCGTTTGATATAGTTCATAAACAATCTGCAACTTGAGTCTTGATATGGATCCTGCACATATCCTACTACTCAAACAAGCCCTTTGTAAGATGGCACAGTAAGGTGCCTTTCAGTGGCCAAGAGAATAGAATATGCTAAGCACATAAAAAGCCGATGGATACCATGAAGCCAGATACTACATGTAAATGTGTCGTTCTTTTTTCTTTTCAACAGTCTATTATGTTCGATAAAGAAAGTTGGAGGCTGACTGCGTACTAGCTTAGTTGGCATGATGTTGTTGACAGATTCGTGGAGGTTGCGGGTTCAGGAGTTTAGGTGTGTAATGTCCTCTTAAGGTGAGATAATTGGATAGGGAACTGAGGTTATAGGTAAATTAAGATAACAAGAGCTACAGGGCCCCAAATTAGAAGATATGTTCAAAAAACTCCAGATTCTTCAAGTGGAAATGTAAGCTTCAAGCAGACTAAGGACCATTCTTGTTTCCAATTGATAGGTTTCGGCAAAAGAATTTTCTTTTTCTTCAGTATTTTCAATAGTGTTTATAAGTAGCAATGAAAGATCTCTTTAGTCACGGAGAAAAAGCAGTCAAGATCATCAAATCATCATTGTCTATAGAAAGTAAGGCCATCATTGGTTTGAGAAGAACAGAATCATCGATTATTCCCATTGAAGAACCTTGTCCCCCTTTATTCTCTAATAGTTTTAGTCTCCAATTTATGGAATAAATCTTCATGTTAGCTTTAGGAACCTCTATAAATTTCTTTATTCATGCATGAAGGCCTCAACTTCTTGTGTTTTTCCTTTAAATCTTACTTCAATATTGATTTTCTTTGCAGATTTCTTATTGGTAAGGACCGGGTAATCTGCATCCTGAGGTCCGGATCGACATGCTTGATGACTTGTTGCATCTAGTCCTTGGGTTGCAGATTACCTCTTCCTCACTGGCAGTGCAAAACTTGTCATTCAACCTAGGTAGTATTTTTTTTTTTTTTGAAGTAGTTGCACTACAAAAGAAGAATTCATGGCAATCCACTTTATTTTGCTTAAGCAAAAACCTGTATTTCCTCATTGGTTTTTATATAATGGCAAGATTTTGCAGGTTCACGTTCTCAACCGGTGCAGTTTCTTCAGATGGGCGACATTGACATATTAGCCTATAAAAAAAAAGCATCTTTGCCATCTTATGTCGAGAGCATTCTTGTTCAAAACCTGAAACTTTTGTTGCAGAGGTCTACGTAAGATTATCATAGAAGAATAATACTAATAGATAAATTTCTGAATGCCCTTCAGCCTTCGAATGCATGTTAGAGGCTTTGTTGGCTTGTAGGAGTGGAGTTCAATCTGGAAAGGATGTTAAGTTGAAATCCTGCAAAAGTTTAATAATATTGGTACTGTTCTTATGAATAATTTTTATTGGCTTTCTGCAGCAACCCAATAGCTTCTTCCATGGTGCCAACATATGTTGCTCCAACTATTCATTTTTCTAAACTTAGTTGTCTCCAACACTCATGTTACAAACATGGGTGTGGAGTTGTAATCCTTTAAATACGTGAAAAAACTTAAAAAAAATTGAGTATACCTGTATCTTACGGTCATACCCAAGTACATGTAACGTAGGTTTCAATGAAGTCATTGCCATCCTTGAAGATGAGACACTCCATCATCTCTGCATGGGAGAAGATAAAACTTCCACACATATGCGGAATCCAAGATCCGAAGTCTTTCCCGACCAAACAATGCCATGCTGGTCCACAAGCTCCATCAATTAAACTTCTGATTAAAAGGTTGAACGTTGACTTAGAAATTAAAATTATTTTTCACATGCTTCATGGAGATTACTTAACATTCTTCACACATACTTTATCTTTTACATGAGAACTTTAAGGCAAGTTTTGTTTTCAAGTTCTTCAACTAAAGCCACTGGATTCTCTTGGGTGTTATGGTTGAAAAACAGAATATTAACCTGCATCAATGATCATATCAATAATTATTTGAGAAATATGAAGCAAGGTAGCATCTTAAAGGACTATTCCATGGATTAGATTAGAGAATAAGTTAAATGTGAATGAATAAAGGTGCAGTGATGGGACAGTTGAGCGAAGCTTTGAATCTAATAGCAAAGTGAAAGCTTTGAATCTATCTTTAAGTTTTACTATATGAAGAAAACCGACTTTCTTTCTGTTTTCATCGTGATCTTTTTTGAACTTCTGATCCACTAAACATAAGTTTTATCCTTGGATTACTTAAACCAACCAAAGATTAAAGGATATTCACCACTTTATGGTGGTGAAATAATGTTTCTTTAAAAAATATTTATTTTACAGCTTTATGCTACTTGTAATACGAGGCTCCAAGGTTTAGAATAGACCTTTTTGATGTTTCATGGGTAAAGAGTAATTGCTAATTTAACATGCAGCGGTTATAGAGTTGCGTTAAATATTTATAACTTGAGGAGGATATTAAAAGAAAATGAAGTTAAATAGCTTTAACATGCTCCAAACCAATCACCAGCAGGGCCGTGAATCGGACTTGTAAGATCAAATTAACTGATGTGGTGTGGGGTCGGTGGTAGGGGGTGTTGGAACATTTTCAAAATAATAAAATGTCATATTTTTAAAATAATATTTATTAATTATTTAATTAAAAGTGACATCTTTTGATTATTTATTAAGTGATGTGATTATCTAAATGGACATATATTAAGAAAAGTTATGTCTATATGAAGAGGCATTCTTTTGCCTATAAATAGAACCATTTCATTCGAAAGACATAGATATAAAAATAGATAGAAAACTGCAAATAGAATTTTGATAGTTTTGCTATACACTGCTTGGTGCATAGTGGGTTGATATTGTCAATACAAAATGCTATCAATCATAGCGCTTCATTGTATCTTCGAGGTTTATACGCT
The DNA here is from genome assembly GCA_038382025.1 of Adansonia gregorii. Lineage (NCBI taxonomy): Eukaryota > Viridiplantae > Streptophyta > Magnoliopsida > Malvales > Malvaceae > Adansonia > Adansonia gregorii. Next base: position 1,308,997 of record JBBYHO010000013.1, read on the forward strand.
GGTAACTTTTTTGCATACCTAATTAATGGTGGAGGTGAATAAAACCTTAAAGAAAGTGGCATTACTACACATCTTCAAGCTTTCATTAATTTCTCATGTTTTTTGGTTCCTCACGTGTTAACAATTTCAAGGTTTTATTTGTGTAATTTTATGAGAAATTTAATTGAAAGTGAAGGAAGATATAATGAAAAGTGCAAGACCCAGCATTTAATAAATCATTGCCTAACATAAGCATGTTAAGAAATAAATGTTTGGGATGACATGGCAAGAGTAAAAACAATACGTGTAAAAAGCATGTTATGGAGTGTCGGTACATATTTTTCCTTTCATATATTTATTTAAATTTGTAATGCAAATAAATTAAAGTGATAAAAGAGACAATCAATAATAGCTCAAGTTTTCATAATACTCTACATACAGGTATGTTTTATGAACTTTTATTTAAATTAATTATCTATGTGTAAAATCATTAATTTTTGGATATTTATTAAGTCGTATTAAAGCCTTAATAGCTTATAATGAGATGTCTATGAAGGTATTTGAAAAAGTTACTACTAAACTGTACTTATAAATTATTATATTGATCCTATGATTCACGTTTGCTGTATATTGTTGTTGTCTTATGATATGAATCTTTCATGTATTATTATGACTATGCAAAATATGTATGTTTATTGGCAATTATATATATAATAAATTAAATGAAAGTTTATTATATAGATGGATATATAAGGTGGATTATTTTGGTTAGCTTAAAAAAACTATAGACCTAAATAAGTTTTATATTTGGTTACACATTTTGGTAGTCCACATTAAAAGGATTAAATAAAATTATGAGTATTTAACCTATTTTATTATTTATCACATGAATTTATATTGGTTTTATGAAATAAAAAATTAGACTATTTTATAAAATTTATTATCAATATATAAGTGGTTGTGATTAGAAATGATATGAGTTAAAAATTAGTTATATGACAATTTTTTTAGTCAAAATAGAATAGTGGGAAAGCAAAAGCTTTTATAATATAATCACTATTTTAATATGAAAATAAAATCTTCTATTAAGAATGTATAACATAGTAGTCATTAATTTGACCACAAGGATTTAGAGATCCAAATGTGACTATATAGTTTTATTTGATCTTATTTGGTATTTAGTGTATGCTATGAATATGGTTAAAGTGGATACAGTTTGAACAAAGCTATAAATATATAGTTTGTTTATAAATATGATAAAATGCATTTATATTCACCATATATAGCATTGGTAAATGATCTCCAAAGGAGTCATTATGGAATCATGATATAAGATTTGTAAAATATGAATGAGCATGGTATATAAAACTAATGGAAGGGTGGCTTTTGTTATCCATTGATTAATACTTTCCATATTGATAGTTATCATAAGTGACCATGCTTAAAAGATATATGAAAATATTAATCAAAAGTTGAGATATTTGAAAAATTATGACTCAAAGATGAAAATATTAAAATAGCAAAAATAAAGCTATTATCCCATTTGGGTGTAGGACAAGGCTTTGGTCATAAGCAATAAAATGACTAATAATGTCTTTAATAAAAGGTGTATTTATGTAATAGTCATTTAATAAGTCTGGTAATGGTCCAGTAATATTGACTATACTCTAAATAAAAAATGAAACATCCCTATGTATATATATTGTTTATCGATAAAAAACCATTTATTTTGAGTACATATGCACAATAAGCTTAAAATTATGTATTGACATGACAACAAGCTATGAAATTGCAACAATATTGTCTTTTTTTATCAAGGGATTTGAGGCATCATTATAAGAAATTACTTGGTTGAAAAGGACAATGTGACGTATGATTTACACATTTGGTGATAATAAAATTAAGAAATAAATAAAAATAGAGAAATATATAACCATTATTAAAAATAGATAAAGTGATCACTATGAATGCTATAAGCAAAGAATTGATATTGTAAAAAAGATATCCTTGTGAAACATTATTAAAGAGCATTTTTTAGCCAAAGAATGTATATTCATACATGGTGAAGGTGTTGATCTTGTGAATCCTCAAGATACAAGTATTTATACAAGTTCACCATGTCGTATAGGAAATTAACATAGCTATATTGGTAATTTGAGGATGAGGATTCAAGCCCATGATATTATGTCAGCCATGATGGAAACTTGACTCAACATTTGGTATAACGTCAAGTCTTGAGTTTAACGAGACAAAGTACATCATCTGTATATGGCTGCTAACACTATAATATTATATAATATATCATCCCAAGTAAAGTGCTAGGTACTTGTAATGTTAAGGCAATGATGAGTAAATATACTCTTAATAGACCCATAACATAAATATGTTAGTATTATATTTACGAGAGCACTCTCGATGAGATCTACTTATATGAGTGTGAAGTGTAGCCACTTTTAGGAGCTCAAGGGCTTGGCTCTAATAGTACTCATGAAAAGAAGACACAGACAAATGGCTATAATAGTATCCCCGAATACTATGCATTAATTGGTGCTAAAATCTTTGTGTGAGATGTATTCGGTTAACTAAACGGAATAGCTAGTTCAAAGCATAGTCTACCATTCAATTTCGATTAACTTTAATATATTTTCACTAAGTGAAGGTTCAATTGTAAGACACCTTCATTTATGCAATAGGTTTCCAAAATTATCAAAATTTGGATTATTTTGAAAATGGTGAGGGATTGTTGAAATATTTTCAAATTAATGAAAGGTCATATCTTCAAAGTAATATCTTTTAATTATTTAATTAAGAGTGATGTGATTATCTAAATGCACATATATTAAGAAAAGTTATGTCCATATGAAGAAACATTCATTTGCCTATAAATAAAATTCTCTCATTTGGAAGACATAAATAAAAAAATAGATAGAAAATTACAAATAAAATTTTGATAGTTTTGCTATACACTGCTTAGTGCATAGTGGGTTGATATCGTCAATGCAAAACGTTGTTAAGCATAGGGTTTCATTGTATCCTCGAGATTTATACGTTGATAAACCCTTTGCATACCTAATTAATGGTGGAGACAAATAAAACCTTAAAGAGAGTAGCATTGCTACATGCCTTAAAGCTTTCATTAATTTTTCGTATTTTTCGATTTCCCGCACATTAACGGAGAGAGTGGATCTTGATTCTATGCAAGTTAGAGCTGTCAACAATTGTCTCTCTTGATTTATTTATCCTTTGACAGTTGCTGCTTGAGTTGTTTTAGTGGCAACTGGTGGATCTCATTTTGATCTGTCAATGTTTGAAGGAACAAACACTTCCACAGTGACAAAAAATCTGTATTCTGGCTGAAAAATGGCGTCTTTTACGGGCTAAACTCACCCTTAAAAAGTCGTAAGATTCGTGCAAGCAAAGCCCTAAGCTGGGACAGGGTGGTGAAATTGACGATTAATTTATACTGTAAATCAGATTCTCTTTATATGATCTGGATAACTAAAACTCACAATTTGTTGAAACAAAGCTAATGCAAATACTAGCATATTATAATTTAAATATAGTATAACCATGCCATCGAGATATGATATCAAAATAATACAAATATAATACAATTATCATAACGTCATATTCTACGTAATACAAATTGTTTATCGTATACGGCATCTTAAACACAAATAGGATCATTAATACAGGAGTTAACAAGCTAGATACCTTGAAATTTAAAGCGAAAGTCCAAAAGTTAAAAGAAGCTTACAGCTCAGGTGCTGCTACGATTCTCGGAAGTGATCTGGATCCTAGCTCTCTCTTCACATTCCATTAGAGCTTGGACTATGGAGTCCATTGTTGGTCTCTTGCTTCTATCTTCCTCTACACAAGAAACTCCAATCTCAACCATTTTCTCTGCTTGGATTCTGCTGAATTGTCCATTCAATCTTGTGTCCACTGCCTCCTCTATCCAGGCCGCCTCTTCACTTTGAATTTTTCTTTTGACTACCCTGAGAAACATCGCCAACTCGGTTTCCGGCTCCTCGCCATCTTCCACCACCCAATCGGAGAGCCGAATGCCTTTCACCAGCTCCAGGATCACGACCCCATAGCTGTACTCGTCAACTTTTGCAGTGATTGGAAGGTTTAATGCCCACTCAGGAGCCATGTAACCTTTTGTTCCTCGAATTCGAGAGAATTCAGAGTTTTTGCGGTCCCTTTGAGACAGCTTTGCTAGTCCAAAATCTGAAATTTTGGGTTCGAATTCACCATCCAGAAGTATATTTTCAGGCTTCAAGTCACAGTGTATAACCCATTCTAGGCACTCATGGTGAAGATAGGCCAAACCTTTAGCTGTCCCCAAGGCAACTTTAAACCTCTCTTTCCACCCAAGAACATTTGTTGAGAAAAGATGCTTGTCCAAGGACTGATTTTCCACGAACTCGTAAACCAAGAGTCTATGTCTGTATTCCGAACAAAATCCCCACATTCTCACGAGGTTCATGTGGTAGATTCTTCGAATTGCGATCACTTCTGCCCAAAACACTTCCTCTATTAGATACGCATCTTCCAATTTCTTTACAGCAACCACCCTTTCGTCTGCCAAGACACCCTTAAATACAGCTCCGGAGGCTCCTTTACCTAGTTCTTCTTTGAAGTTCTTGGTTGCCTTCTTAAGTTCGGTATAGCTAAACTTCCTGAATTGACTAGCTATCACACGATAACCTTCTTCAACCGCACCTGGCACATCATGTCTCTTGAAAAGAAGCCACCAACCTGATAATATGAAGATAATTTCAATTGCACCAATGGCGAAGGCAAACCAATATAGATAAACCCATTTCACCCTTTTAACTCTAGCTGCATAAATAGAAGAAAAACCTGTCGCAGGTTTAGGTCGTCTTAAGCTGCATGTAAGATCAGTGCCGTTGAGAATGATATATTCTGATGTATCTATACTCGAAGGAACTTTCAAAAATGTAGTGACGTTCAAGTTAGGAGACTTGTAGCCATCGAACGTTGCAACTTTCAAGTGACATTTCCTTCCCCACTTAGCCTATAGTTAAATGCTACACAGTGGCAATCTTTCATGCATTTATACTTGCACCAACGTAATGACTTGTTGGTGTGAGAATAGGAATCATAGCCAAAGAAATTCATGTGTGGAACCGCCCTGAATTTCATCTTCTCGGATGGTGAACACGTTGTATTGAACCTTGGCTTGCAACCTTCGTTCCAGTTACTTGGGTCGGTCATCTCATATCCAGGAAGGCAAGAGCATTTTGGTGTTGGTGTATAAACACAGATCCCATTCCTCCCACAAATTCCGTGCACTTTACACAGTTGAAGAAGAGCTTCCCAGGTGATCTCCCACATTCCATTATTCAAGCTATAAAGCCTGAGGTTTCCATCATAATCAATCGTCAGCCTCCTCTTGATCCCAACACCCAAGTCAGAAGCATTGAATTGCAACCTGTCACTTGACGAAAACCTGCCCATGTCATCTAAAACAGCAATTCTGGTACTGTTATAGCTTGTTCTTCCATTTTGAACCACACTATTAAAAACATCAGGCCAATATAAGGTTGAAACGTCAGGCCCAGCATACATCAATCTCAAGACATTGTCGTTATCAAAGAAAAAACTGAAATATCCAGCAGCATAACTTCCTTTTCCTAACCTAGAAATCAACTTCTTACTTTTGGTAAACAGTTGTTCAGGAAGAAGTGTGTCTGTAGGGAAATCAAAGCTTTGCCAAAGAATCTTACCAGAAGCCTTTGTAAGAACAAGATTTCCATTATCTAAAAGCTCCGCCCTTTGAACATCTGTGGAGCTGGTGTTGGTCTTCCATATGGTCGAGCCATCGACATCAGTCAGGACAAGGGCACCATCTCGCCCCAGATAGATTCTCGAGCCTTTCCCATTGACGGGTTTGTCATAATTAGCCATCCAAACAACTGTTTTCTCCTTGGTATTTGTAAACCAAATTGAAAAGCAGTAAGCATTTTCACCAACAAGATAAAATCCACACGTAAAGGTGCTGTCTGGAGAAGTTAATAGGTCTGAATCATGATGTTCGACAGAAAGATAAGAGCCTCTGTGTAGGAAGTTCGAAGTACCACTTGACAAAGAAACGCATACAGAGACAATTAAAATGAGAAAAAGAGTTGAACTAAGGGATGTTATGATTTGGATTTGGGATCTCATGGCTACTGGGGTTTTAGTAGACTTCAAAATCTGAGGTTGCCTTGCCTTAAGGAACCTTAAATTCATAATTGAATGAGAAAACTCCTGTTTGAAATATGATGTTTTATGCTTTCACTTGCATCGAATCCGATGTTGGATTTGTTTGTCTCCAACTCTCTCAGTCTGCCATTACCGACAAAACTGGAAAATAAGGACATTTTCTAATAATCAGCGTGTATGAAACGAAAGCATAGTCGTTCAACAATGTGACGTGAGTGAATTATTTCTTTATTTTTTAAGTTATATGTGAATAAAAATCAAGAAAAATTAAAAGTTAATCTAATCTTTCACGATATTAGGTGAGGATTTTTTCCAACAATTAATATGTACGAAAAGGTGATGTGAGTGAATTATTTATTTTTTTAAGTTATATGCAAATAATATCTTTTAGTTAGATTAAATACATAGTCATTCAAAATAAAAAAAATAAAAATTAATTTGATCTTTCACGGCACTAGGTGAGGATATTTTTTAACAATTAACATGTACAAAAATGAAAAAAATGGTCATTTACAAAGGTGATGTAAATGAACTATCTAT
>JBBYHO010000013.1:1342822-1357252 GCA_038382025.1 Adansonia gregorii
CTATGTTGGTAATTTGGGGATGAGGTACAAGCCTATAATATTAAGTCACCTATGATGGAAACTCAACTCAACGCTTGATATAACGTCAAGTCTTGAGTTCAATAAAATAAAGTACATCACCCGCATGTGGCTACTAGCACTATAATGCTATATAATATATCATCTCAGGTAAAATGCTAGGTACCCGTAATGTTGAGAGAAGGATAAGTAAATATACTCTTAATTGACCCATAACATAAATATGTTAGAGTGTTATAGTTACAGAAACACTCTCGATAGGATCTACCTATGTGAGTGTGAAGTGTGGCCACTTCTAGGAGCTCAAAGGCTTAGCTCTAACAGTATTTATGAAAAGAAGACACAGACACATGGCCATAATAGTGTCCCCAGATACTATGCACTAACTGGTGTTGAAATCTTTGTGTGAGATATATTCGGTTAACCAAATGGAATAGCTAGTTCAAAGCATAGTCTACCATGCAATTTCAGTTAACTTTAATATGTACTCACTAAATAAAGGTTCAATCGTAAGACACCTTTATTTATGCAATAGATTTTCAAAATTATCAAAATTTGGATTATTTTGAAAATGGTGGGGGATTGTTGGAACATTTTTAAAATAATAAAAGGTTATATCTTCAAAGTAATGTCTCTTAATTATTTAATTAAGAATGATGTCTTTTGGTTATTTATCAAGTGGTGTGACTATTCAAATAGACATATATTTGGAAAAGTTATGTCCGCATGAAGAGGTATTTTTTTACCTATAAATAGAACCTCTCTCATTTGAAAGATAAAAAAATAGATAGAAAACTACAAATAGAATTTTGGTAGTTTTGTCATACACTGCTTAGTGCATAGTAGATTGATACCGTCATCGTAGGGTTTCATTGTATCCTCAAGGTTTATGCCCCGGTAATTCTTTTGCATACTTAATTAATGGTAGGGGCGAATCAAACCTTAAAGAAAGTGGCATTGCTACACACCTTGAAGTCTTCATTAATTTCTCATGTTTTCAATTCCCCACGTACAGACAGTTTAACCAGGTGTAACAAGAATTATGATTTCTAGTCTTGTTTGTTTTGCATTTGAAAGCCTTTTATTTATTTAATGTTTAAGTTGCTTTAATATGATAATCTTTTTGCAACTTGATGTCACTTCTTCCTAACATCTTGTAACGGATAATGATTTCAGGAATGTTAGTTTCAGGAAGCAACTCTCTGAAACAGTGAAATCGTTATTAGCTTTGAAAGTTATTCCTATTTTCAATGAGAATGATGTGGTCAGCACTCGAAAAGCACCTTATGAGGTATACAATTCCTTGCCCCTAATTTGAATTATTTGTTACTGTTCATTCTCTTATAACTACAGTCTTGTGGTTTCCAGTTGTGTTCGAATTTTGCAGTACGGTGGTAAAATCAGTTTAAAGCATGATGAATCACATTTCTGCTTCATATATTGTGGCTTTCAGCTTTAGGAGATAGTTTGACTCAGAGGAGTTTTGTCGGTCCCTCGAATTTTTTTCATCTATTAGTTAACTGTTCATTTAGTCATATAAAACGGTTCTTTTTCAAACTAATTAACTAGAATGACCAAGAATAAAAGAACGTCCCAACACATTTTCATGGTCATATGTGGGATATTAATGGAGCCTTTTGTAGCTAAGGCCTTCCAGTTCTAGCTTAGATACAACTTTCTGTTTGCTTTATTCTTCCTTTCAATCTGCTTATTTTGTTTGTGACAAATTCATTGCAAGTGTTGTTTCAGGATTCTTCCGGCATATTCTGGGATAATGACAGCTTGCCAAGTCTCTTCGCTATGGAGGTAAAGGCTGATCACCTCGTTTTGTTGAATGATGTGGAGGGCCTCTATGGTGGAACACCATGTGATCCAAACTCGAAGCTGATTCATACATATATAAAAGAAAATCATGAAGGAGAAATAACATTTGGTGAAAAGTCCAGGCTGGGAAGAATGAGTACGACTGCAAAGCTTAATGCCGCTGTTTGTGCAGCTTTTTCTGGTATACCTGTTGCTATTACTAGGTATGTCTGGATTCAACTCCACAAACCTATTTACAGATAACCATGTGATTAATAATCCAGACGGTTCAAACAGCATATTTAATTCTTGATAAAATTGGTTCTTGCTGGTGAGATATTTTTATAGGTTATTAATTAGGAAGTTCTTGTGATGGATTAGCAAAACCCTGTTTCATTTCAAGAGTATCATTAGCCGCTCCTAAGCATCCTAGTCAATGCATGGGATTTCCACTTTTCCCCTTCATTTCTTATTCTTTTTGAACCTTTCATTTCTCTCTTTAGTGGAAAAATTTGCTGATGGGTTCTTGTGATGAAAAATCCTACGATTTTAAAGAGTACATTTATCGTTTTGTTTACCCAATTGTTTTGTTGTCACACTCCTCATTTTGCCTCTACGTCTTTTAAAGTGGCTATGCCGCTGACAACATTATAAAGGTACTTAAAGGAAAGCCTATTGGTACCCTATTTCATCAAGATGCACGCATATGGACTTCGGTTAAAGACGTTGGTGCACGCGACATGGCAGTTGCACCTCGGGATTGTTCTAGGCAGCTACAGGTGGGAAGCCTCATTTCTTCCAGCAGTTACCATAAGACATCTTTTTTAGGCTCCATGTTCCATTCAATGAAGAAGTTAAGCTTGAATGTTTTTCTAAATGATCTTAATTTCAGGCAATGCGCTCTGAAGATAGGAGGAAAACTTCGCTTGGCATATCCGATGCCGTTGAGGCTAATGAAAGTCTGATTAAGGTTGAAAATGAAGCTGATGTTCCTGCTGCCCAGGCTGATGGATATGAGAAGTCACTAACATCTCGTTTGGCCCTGAAACCTGGAAAGGTAAGCATTTGTTGATTCGTGGATTTATGTGATTGAAAATAAATCAATTTTCAATTACATGTGTTTTGCTGCTGTCTGATACCCCAGCTCGTTCCATTTAGTCTTTTGCACAAGCACATTCCTCAGGTTTCTTGCAGATTATTATTATTATTATTAATTTCAGATTGCTGGTCTTGCAAAATCTATTCGTGTACTTGCTGAGATGGAAGAGCCTGTCGGTCGTGTTCTAAAGAGAACAGAGGCTAGAAATCCTCAGGAAAAAAAAAAAAAAAAAACTCAGTACGAGTGTGCCAATTTGCTTTCCTCATCTCCTATTTTGACCATTTACTTTGACTGCTCTTTTCCCAGCTTGCGGATGGACTTATCTTGGATAAAACATCTTGTCCTCTGGGTGCACTGCTGGTTGTATTTGAGTCTCGACCTGATGCCCTTGTTCAGGTAACAGACAACGACTTTTAGTCATATTAACCAGTACCATTTACCTTACAAAGTGTCATGACGTGACACTTTCATGTAAAGAATTCATGATTGCTTGCGAACTTTGGGCATTAATTTCTCATGCATCTTAGGGTTAATTACCCAACAGGTTTTGGTGGTTGATTGTGTTAAAGACCTAAGATGCTTTTCACATGATCCTAGGTACACGAAGCAGACGAATTGTTCATTGCAGTTAATTACAGAGTGGGGATATGCAGAAATAAGGTGAACTAACTAGTCATTGATTTGCATAGGCAAGTTTCTGCAAAAACTTGCAGATATAGAGAAAGATGGCAACTTTAATTGCTGCTATATATTTGACAAGGAGTATCATGCAACGTCGTCAACAACAACAACAATAATAATAATAATAATAAGAAGAAGAAGAAGAAGAAGAAGAAGAAGAAGAAGAAGAAGAAGAAGCTTAAACTTGTTAATCAGTTCCAAGTTCTTGTATATTTTTTTCTTCAGTTTGCTGAGTTTGTTGCATGTAGCAAAAGTTATAGTAGTTCCCAAAAGGATTGTCTAGAGATTAATCAACTTTTCTGGACTTATTTGCTGCAGGTGTTGCCCTTTACGGTGGACCAAGAGTAAGTTCCTTGTTAACCCTTCCGGAGGCACTTTCGCTTCATCATGAGTACAATTCAAAGGCTCGAACAGTTGAAATTGTGGATGATGTGCAGGCTGCTATTGACCATAGACATCAGCATGGAAGGCATGTCATGTCTCCCTGAAATCCTCTCAGTTTTCGTTTTGTTGCTTTATTTATTCCAGTGAGTAGTTGGCTGCCTTTCTCTAAATTTTAAGTAACTTGCTTTTTCTGCACTTCTCGCACTGATTGCATTGTCAACCGAAAATCATGAAGTTGCTGAAAATTTTTTTACCCCGAGTTGACAGGTGTGCTTACTTGTTGGCTAAAGATCTAATTTATTTGGACAGTCACACAAGTGTAGTACATGACTTCATATCATTATCACCAAAGTTATTCATAAAGTGATAACTTCACTCTTCTGGTTGTCATGTTCGAGCGTATATATACATTAAGTCGTTATTGTTCTCATATTTGGCCCGATGATTTGCATGCTTTAATCTGGTCAACTATTTTTCTTTATCATTGCTTGGTTGATGTTGATGCTATTGCAATTTGCTATCTGTTTTTGTTACAGTGCTGCAGTAATTTCATAATGCAAGCACACGGTTTTGCGACGGAGAATGATTCAGACTTGGTGCTGAGGTATTCAATCTTCTAAATTTCCAGTGTTGCACAACAAAGACATTTTCTGAAGTGTTTCTATAATGCTTGTATTTTAACAGGCTGGAATAAATACAAGCAGGATCCATGCCCGGGGTCCAGTCGGAGTTGAAGGATCGTTAACAACTTGACGGTATGCGAACATCCAAATGGTCTTTCTTCCCAAAATTTATCTACTTGATGGAATCTGAACATACAGCTTAGTATTTTCATAATTCCATTTGCATGCACATGATCTACTTAGCATGCTCTCCATCTTTTATCTGCTTTTGTTATTTTATTTGCATGCACTTTTTTTTTTTCCTGAATTTCGTTCTCTTATCTTTCTTAATGTAGGATTTTGTGAGGGAGTGGTCAGGGGGTTGATGGTGATAAAGGGGTTGTTTACAGCCACAAGGATCTTCCCCTGCAAACTCAATTATAATCTGTTCCAAGAGATGCAAGGCAATATTTTTCCCTTCTTCAAGCTCTCTATTGGTTTCTATCTTGTAATATAGTTCTGCAGAACTGCTTGTATAATTGAGCATGGCTTTAGCTTTACTCAAAATTCTTTTTTTTTTTCCAGTTTTCAGCCTCCATGTTATGTTTCCAGAAATTTTTTTTGTATGGATCATGCTTGGTGCAGAACAACGTATGATTATCTCGTTTAATGGATAAGCATTTTAAGATGCAACTTGTAAGAGATTTTGGTAGCTGAGAAGTGAAAGATTCATATGTCAGATTGAAATCTTGATCATTCATTTAAGTTCACTTATTCTGCCTCGTAAATGATAATCCTCGAGGTTCATGATTTTGAAAGTTCATATTAGGATACGAGAGGATTAGTGTCGGATCCCAAGGAACAATGATTGATTTACCCATTAAAAGCAATTTTTGCAGAAAGATTGGCTAGTGGCATCCCGGAAGGCAGTCGAGATTTTTTTTTGTTTTGCATGCATGTTCATGTCTGTCCATGTGATGAGCTACTTTCTTCCGCACAAAATACAACCATGAGACAAGGCTTGTTTTACCTGGTGGACGCCTCAGAATTTTGAGAACAGTTAAGGAGGGTGAACTGAAGAGAAATTAATAAAAGCATTATAAACTCATAATTAACGAGGGTGAACAAGAAGTTTGAGATGACGTATATAGAAATATATATAATCACAATTATAATTATAATTATGTGAGAATTGACTCTTCATATCGTAAGAGTTTCCTATCTTTGAATTAACGCAAAACAACAAGGACAACCCCTTCATCTGCCACTATCTTGCAATATTGCAGTTTACTGTTTCTTCTCCTGGTTGATGATGCCCTGAGCTGAAAGCTCGTGATTAGCCACTTGTTCAGATACCATTAGTTTGTTAGAAATTTTCAAGCAAGCTCTGCGGATTTCGTAATAACTGAAAAGAGAAAGTTTCAGATGTTATGATTTGAATCTTAAACCTTTTGGACATTACCTCTTAAGCATGAATAGATTCGACTAAATCCCTGATTTTTTAAAGGAAATGAAGGTTTCCTAATGAAGGAAAAGAAACTAATTACCACCTTCCAAGACCTTTAGTTGTCAATGAACAAATGAATTGCAAATAATGTAACCTTTAATTTGAAGAAAATTTTGAATAGTGATACATAATCAGGTAGGCATAAACTCTGAAAATAGTATGTGATTACCCACTTCCAAATATATATGTCTCCTCAGACTTCACCATCCCAGAGTTCTTCAACAGTCCTGTATCCTCCATAGGTATGGTGCACGAAAGCTTCTCCTCTTATTAGCTTCTCCTGAATTTTAGAACAACATTAAAATGATGAAAAGAATGTTCGGATTAATTCTATTATGCCGGAAGATTCAGGATAAAAACTAAAAAAAGGATAAAACTGTTGACTTGCCTGCTCAATTTGAGAAAACTTGGGAAGCAACTCTTCAGGAAGACACCAGTTAAAAACATCAAGGTTTTCCTTCAACCTTGCCTCACTTATGCTCTTAGGGAGTACGCTATGACCCATTTGCAGTCCCCAGCGAAGCGCCACCTGCGCCGGGGATTTCCCTATTTCTTGTGCCACCGTTTTAACGATCGGATTGTCCAGGACCTTCTTCCTGACATTTTCGCCAGCTTGAGAACCCAATGGTGAATATCCCTGAGATCACAGGAATTAGTAACACGATAGCTAATTATAATCAAGATGGACTATTGTGTGAGGATAACACTAGTTCAAACATTAATGATTAGCTGCACAGCCTGCATAAAAATGGAAATTAGATGAACCTGATAAGGCTTGTTCTATGTTACTTGGACTTAGGTATGAGTGTCAGTTATGATTACGGGATCATATCTCTATACCTAAATTCGAATATATGTTGGTTAAAGGTTCAAACATGAATACTGCAAAAAAAATGAAGATTCGGAGCAAAATAGAGCCTGTTTCCCTCTGTGCAAACTAATTGAACACCCCAAGAAAAATATGCTGGTTTTTATGGCTTTAAATCTGCAAACTTACCGACAAGTGAATTCCCTTGGATTGACAAAATTCATGCAGCTTTGGCTGCTGCCACACAGGGTGAAGTTCCACTTGATTGACGGCAGGAATTACACGTGCAACTTCCATTAGATCTTCAAACTTTTTTGAAGAGAAGTTACTCACTCCAATAGCCCTAGCCTTACCAGAATCATAAAGTGCCTCCATTGCTCTCCATGTGCCAGGTATATCTGGCTGTGTAAGGTTTTCACCCTTAACAACAGCTGCTCCCTTTTTTGCACTCACTGGCCAATGCATCTTCAAAATTCATCACAATTACCAACAATAGGACCCTTATGAGTACAACTATAGCCTATGTTTTTCAGACTCGGTGTAAATTTTAAATATGGGTATGTATCTAATATGGATACGTTCAATATTTTCTACATTTTTTCATGTATTTAGAGAATTTTTAAAGAGTCATATCTTATATCTATATCCAAAAATTTATTGAATATGAGTGTCAAATATATATATTTAAAAAAAAAATGAAGAGTCGGAGTAATATAGGCTTTAACTATTATTACATAATGTTATATTTTTTCAAGCAGTAAACAAAAACAAGTTGTGTTACACATACTAGATAGAGATCGACATAATCAAGCTGCAAATCCTCCAGGGTTTTGTTCAATGCCTTTGGTACATCTTCAGGCAAGTGATCGGTACACCTGAAGTTCAATCTAATGCCAGATTAGATTGGCAAAGTAAGAGACTCCGGCAATTGGATAAAAAAAAGAACAAACAAACCAGAGTTTGGAGGTGATCCATACGTCCTCACGCCTCACTATACCTTCATTAAACACTTTTTTCAGAGCTGAACCAATCTGAGAGAAACATTTTTTATTTAAATAAAGAAAATTGTTTCTACGAATATATCAGTAAAAAAGATGGTACAATCCAATTTGTCAGGATTTATCAGAAAGCAAAGACAAAGCTATATTTTTTAGAAAATAATCCTAGAATTCTGTAAAAACCATCACCTCCTTCTCATTGTTGTACATTGAGGCACAATCAATATGCCTATATCCAACCTGAATCAACAATGATAACATGAAAACCAAATGTAATTCAACTTAAAATCATGAAAAAAAAAAAAAAAAACCTAAAAATGGTGACCTTGATGGCAGTAATGATAGTGTTTTGGATAACACCATGTTTGGCACCGTAAGTGCCTAAACCGACAGAAGGGATCTTAGCTCCTGTGTTAAGTTCAAAGAATCTGCTCTTATCTGCCATAATCTCTACCAAAAATGTTGTTAAGAACAGAGATGGCGGAAACGCAGCACTTGAAAATGATTTTGAGTTCAAACTGTCGAAACCTTTGTAACAGTTTTTTTCTTTATACTATTTTTTCTAGGTTGATGCCTGGAAGATTTGACAGTTGTCAGGATAGCATTGGGTTTTTTTAGTTGTTTGTTAGGATTTTTGGATGGAAAGTTCAAAGTGGAAACTCTCCCCAAGTGGCAATTTCCAAAGTGCTTGTCCCTTCCACTTGGGGTGTTTTTCCTTTCATAGTTTGGTTCAACTTCGTGCTTTAATTTTTATTTATCAATGCTTTAATTTTATGCTTAAAAATGGAGGTTCTAATGAAAAACATTTAAGATCAATGTATTTTTTTTGGAGGAGGTTTGTAGGGGTTGAAAGTAAAACCTTTAAAAATTATTTGTTTAAATTTAAAAACCCGTATAATATTTTAAAAGACTAAATAAATTATTATGATCGAAAAATAAATTTAAACAAAAAATTAAAATTTATTTAAAAAATAAGCTGTACCTTTACTTCGACCTCTAACTTGGGTCCATCCCACTTTTTACTTCTATAAATATTATTTTTTATATATGATATAATTTATACCATACAAATATTAATCTTATTTTCAGATTTAAATAAGTCAACATTGAATTATTTATTTCTGATCAAATAAGTTAAATTAAATTTAAATTTAAATTAATTAATCGAATCTTTTAAATTCGAATCAAAATCGCTAAACCTACCTATACCCTTTGTCCATTGATAATAACATTATTTATGGTCTACCAACCTCATAAATTGACCAACACGAATAACGCTATACAGTCGTCTCCAATCGAATGTGAAAAGCATGTTTGATATTTTCTTTTGCCCATCCATAATTTTCAGGTTCAAAAGAAGTGTAAATTTAACTCAACTTCTTTCATAAAAACACCTCTAAATAAAAGCATTCTACATATCTGAATTTTCTTTTAATTTTTTTATTTCAAGATTCAGAACTCGTTCGTGTTATAAAAAGTTGAAGCTTCTGCATACTCTTTGACGACTCCAGCAAGATAGACAAACTCTGTCCACGGAACTTTGAACCTACTGCCTGTCTAATGTATCAAGGCAAGTATGCATTGTCTGCAGATATCAATGCAGTTGGCACTGCAATCTGCCGTTAAAGACAAACTAGCTCCTTAAAAAATGGGCACATGCTTGCAAAGACATAAATAACCTTGAACCTTTGACCGGTCAGTGCTCATCACATTTGTATCCTGCCATTTGTGTGCTTGGATGTTGTCAAGAATTTTGGGCTCAAACTGGCGTTTCTGCCAGCAATAGCGTGTGCCACCAACCACAAGCAATTTTTTTTGGTAGGCAATCTTCTATAGGAACCTGTGCTGGAATGTTGCAATCGATTGTATCACCCAGACCAAGCTGCATGCAGGCCAGCAAGAGCATTGAGTTTTGACATTTTTGCAGATGAGAAATGTCCGGTAGATAAGTTGCGTGGGTGGTTTAACATTATACCTGGCCATACTTATTCCAACCCCAGCTTAGGATTTGGCCATCATCTTGCAGGAAAAACAATAAGCAATATTAAGGCTAGAAACTTGAGAAAAGCAGTGCAAATGTATTAATAAGTATAATTCTATGCACTATGCTGATATTTCCTTGTTTATAACAAATTACCAAAATGTATATTTCTTGCTCTGGCTATAGCATAGATGTCCTGGGACAAATCTTAAGCCCCTTATATTTTGCGTTAATCTTCCAGTCGTCAAATTAGTTGAACTACCAGACTTAGTATTATACCCACCGAAGCCCTCGTAAAAAATTCTGTGTACCAAATATATAGTAACTTATAAAATACCAGCTAAAATAGACCAAGAGCTGGCTCCCTTGCCTCTCTGTTCTTCCTTAGGGATGATTCCTGTAGCACTAGTGTAGCCATAGTCATACCTGTAAGTATAGTGCTGTGACGAGCCCCACATGATACCATCTTCGCATGCTTGCCTTCCAAGCTTGCTGCATCCAATAGTTTTGGTGATGTCTGAAGCAGACATGAAACAACTAGTTAGTCTCCGGAATTCTGCACATACCTTGAAAAATTCTAAACAAACTGGTGGAAGCTTGACTCTGAAAACAAAAAATGAACAAGAAAGAAGCAGCTTGAAAGATCATTTCAATCTAGTCAATTACTTCATTCATAACATGAGGTTGGTCGTCAACTCATAGGCTTAGTTCCTATATCATCCAAAGAAAAATGAAAGAATTGCACATCTAGCATCCTGTGACAACATATATACTTGCTTCCCTTATCCCTTGCTCGAATAGATGACTCAAGTGAAATAAATAACAGCATTTAAATGTACCTCAGCCTGCTCAGCACCAGTACCCAACTGTCCAAACTGATTTCCACCGAAGGCATATACCTGACCATCAACAGATATGCAGAGAGTATGCCATAGCCCAGCTGCCACTCCTAGAACTTGAATACCCGATAAAGAGGAAATGCAAGTTGGTCTCAGAAGATCACTTGTACTTCCTTGGCCACACTGGATAAAAAAGGAATGATAACTTTAGATTCACAAGCAAAATGAACAAACTATAATAATGTAAAGCACCGTGCGTTAGCTTGGTCAGGAGGGCCACATATGTCTTAACATATGGGATAAAGTGCCAATAAATATTGTTTTAGTAACTCCCATATTTCCCGAGATAAATAGATAAAGTACAGCAATTTCAAAACGTGCACCATTTTATCCATTCACCTCACTAACCAACAACAAGAGCAATAGATTCACATTTAGAAATTCACCTGGCCATACAGTCCCCAACCAAAGGTAAGCAGAGTTCCAGCATCTACAGTTGAAAAAAATTAAGGGAAGTAAAATGTCATACTATATCAAGTATTTAACATATTTCTCAATTTATTAGAAGAACAAGCCAAGAATGCAACTGAACAACTTTGTAATCAACTTGCCACTAGAATCAACCTAAGAAGATCCAGGCCAGAGAAATATAAGATAGAATTATCTTTGATGAAGATCATAGCCACTGTTCAACTATAACTGCAATATCATAGCAAAGTAGACCGGTATGTTTAATTATGAAAAAAAAAAAAAAAACCCCAAACTCCCTTCTAGCAATGTAATGAATAATATTTCTACCACCAAATGCTGACCTGTTATTACTGCACTATGTCGGCCTCCACAAGCTATTTCCTTCACATAGCTTCCGGCTGCTTTAGAAAGTTGCGTTTGTGAATTCAAGCTTCCTTGATGAACTGCTAGACACCTATCTTTCCCAGAAGTAGTTTGCTCAATGCATGGTATAAGGTGCGGGGAAGACACCATTTTTGTCCGGTTGCCCAGGCCTAGCTGTCCTTCACCTCCATAGCCCCAACCCCACACCTGTCCCATATCTGAAACATCAGTAAAAATATGATGTATCTGGTGTCCTGCTTTAGATTTTTTAAAAAAAAATCTTCCATATCTTCTACAACCTACAAAATTATATGGTGTGATAACAAGCAGAGACTTCTTCACCTGAAAAAACAACGGTCCAGGCTAGCAGCCCAAGTAGTTTATTTACCTGACAGTGCTAAAGTGTGGCGCCCGCCGGCAGCAACACTTTTGATCCTTACTCCTGAACCCAGAGTTACAAAACAGGGTAATAACGTGAAAAAATCATCTCCAGAAGTTAAGCTTTCATGTTCTTCTTTTGCTGGAGATATTCTTCTTCGCTTTGCTATTTCGTCTCCAGGTTTTTGATTCTCTGTTTGAGAAACTGTTTCACCACCTACATTTCAAAACTTTGGACTCACTATAAGAAATTCAACCCTAATAACATTAGCTTGAAACACAGGAAGGGTGTACTATTTGATATCATTGAGATATATACACTTCAATGAAATCACCTTGTTCATTTTGAAACGTACTCTCTTTTCCAACACTATCCTTTTGTAAGCTCCCTCCAGTAATCAAATCACAAGTGATTTTCCCTGAGGGCACACACTCTTTCCATCCCCATGTGTACACGTCACCCTTATCTGCAGATTGAAATTTAATAAGCCCATTCAGATTCTGTTTAGAACGTTAGATGCAACAAAACTTCAATACCAAAAAAAATATAGCATAAAAAACCTGTTTTCATGCCAAGAGGCGTTCAGGCAACCCTGACATGGATAGCATAACTATCAAGCTATTTTTTAAACACTCTACACAAAGTAATTAAAGAGGGAAGTCCCCTTATCAAAAAAATTCTTCCATTCCAACACATTTTCCGTCAATCGGGAGAATCAACAACTACTTTCTACGTTATTACTTATATCGCTGTGGTGCAAAAACAATGGTCATCATCAGCATTTTCCAAATAACTTTCATAATCTTCATCTCTCAACCAGTAAATATAACTTGTGTTCTTATTCTCTTCGAACCCCAAAGGATTTTATTTGCAGATACTTTACATAAGCTAATTGACATTCTAACAAGCAAAAGAGAAATAGGAAATAAAAAAAGAATTACCTGTTATCGAAACACAATGAGCCCAGCCAGCAGCTGCCTTCACTTTTGCAGCTTCAGTTGGAAGAGGAAATGGCTCTGGCGTTTCCTTAAAAAAAGAAAAAAATTGCATTTGATCAATTCAGAGAAAACTAAACCCTCGAACATTTTAACGCAAAAAATCAGTGGATCTGCTTCAATTACCCCATGCTTCCCTGATGTGAGGTAGCTTTGCTCTTCATCATCTGTTGAACCCCATGTTATAAGCTCCCCACAATCTAAATTTCCAAACACCAAAAACAATACCAAATCAGCTATTTTTCAATTAAAGTTCAATCCTCCTCACTTCAAATTCTTCCTTGATTCATAGAACTTTGGCCTAATTGTGAAGCAGTTTAGTTTTAATTTCTACGTAAACGCACTTAATTTTAAAAAAATCCTCAAATTCATAACCCAAATGGATTAATCAAAACCTTTAACATGAAAAATTAAGCAAAAATTAAAACTTCTGCAAATTGAGGAAAGTGATTAACCTGAAATTGCCATAGCAAATCCACAACCACCACCGCAAACGTCCTTCCACAACGAAGCACCACCTTGTACAGTATCTGGAAAGCGGACGGGAACCGGAGACAACATCGGAGATTTCTCCGGCGAAGCACCCGGTAAATATCCCCACATATAAACCGCCATTCATTTACATCCCACCATCTTCACCTCTTCCCTTTCATTTCCATTCATTTCCTATAACGAAACTTTATAGAAACAATTCCCCCGCTTTCCTTTTCTTTTTAATTTTCCGGGAAAATCAAAATTAAATGCCGAGAAAATTTTCCCGATCTATTTTTTTTCCTCTGGAAGATGACGAGAAGAGAGAGTTAAAATTAAAAAGCGAATTAAACGATGCATTAATATATTAAAATGCTTTAAGAACGGCCGTATCATTTACGGAGAAGTAACTTATGCCACGTCGGATGCCCCGTCACTGAACCAACACGTGGCAAAATCAGCACCGCGTTTACTGATTTTATTTTATTTTATTGTTTTTACGTGCAGGAGTTCGCTGGAACTTTCTGGAAAGGAAGAGCGAAGCATGTTTGGTTGCTCGCCACGTGGTGGGTAAAACCTAAAACAAAAATGGTTAATTGTTTTTATTATTTTAATTAATCTTACCTTAATCTCGGTGTGAGCTGCAGATTAGGTTTTAAATCGGTTTAATTTGTTTCTATGTTGGTCTAGTTAGGTTGGGTTGGAATCCAACGGTCCTCAGTCTCGGGGTGACGTGGCGTTATCTTGTACCTTTTTGTTTTATTGCATATATTTATGGAGGGACATGGGAGCTCCTCGAGTAAACATAAACTCAATTCATTCATTATTGGCATACTTAAAAAATTGACTTTCTTTGCCTCAATTTCCAATGGTTGATGACAAAAATAGCCAAATAATTCTTCGACAACATATCTAATTTATCAATTTATTTAGATAATGCAAATATTTAACCAAATTTATCAATTTTTTTTTACATTTGTAATTAGCTTAGTTTGACGATTAGATTGCTTCTCTCGATTTAAATCAGCTTT
>JBBYHO010000013.1:1393089-1406458 GCA_038382025.1 Adansonia gregorii
AAAAAAGGTTAGGAAATTAGGAATACGGGTAAAGTACATGTTAGATTATGAAAAAATTAGGGTCACTGATTTTGGAGACGGGTCTGTAAACTAAAAACTCTCAAGTCTGGTAACAATCTATCAAACAAGAAGAATGGGCATTTTAAGCAAAAGTAAGCTCATCAGAAACAGATGACTAGAAATGGGAAAACTTCAGGATGCCACCACTGACAATGAGATCTGAACAATAATATCCACGCTTAAGTTTCTTTTGAGCTTTTATAGTGACAAATACCAGGCAGTTTGGCATTTGTATTCTAGGTTCTATATCCACAACATGTTCTGCCACGAACAGCTTTGAGACAATAACTGATGCCATGAGAAGCATGAAACAGTCAACTCATTGTCATCTATATACAGATACAGACGATACGATTTAAAAAACAGGATGGCTGTTCGACATTCTTGAGCATCTTCCTATCTCTACCAAATATAAAAGTTCAAAAAAAAGAAACAGGTAAAAGACAGCCGTAGGGAAATCGGTTTATGAGGTGCAACCTCATTTTGGCTCTGGAGCTGGCTCCCATTTTGGCAAGCTCACTGCCTCGTTTAGACATTCGAATGATACCGCTGTTTCTTGAGCTATGCTTGGAACTGATTCTGTTCCTTCATTTGGATTACTGTATTCATTCCCTCTTAAATCTATACTAAGATAATCTGTCAACACCTTTCTCACACCCATCCGGGGCTGTGGAATTTTGCTGCTTGAGTGTAATGGTGATCTTTCTCCCTTCGCAGGGCTAACTAGCTGTGCCGGTGAAAAGTTTGGAGTTGTGAATGCAGTTCTATAAGGAGTGCTTGAGAAGGGCATTAAGTATGGACTTGAAAGGCTCTTCTGACCGATTACACCAACTCTGGACAGTGAAGAGAATTGATCTGAATGCTTGGTCAAATCATCCACATAGAGCAGATCATCGATACGTGCCACAATGTTAAACGCCAGGCTCTCCAAAACTCTCGAGTAGCTTTCCAAAATGGATTTCCCAACATCCTAAATAACACAACAATACTCATTTAGCGTGACTTTTGTAATTAAAAGCCTCCTTAAGAACAAATCTCAAAGTGAAATTAGTGACACAAACCTTGTTGTACTGAATTTTGCTCATATCTAAACTGGTCTGGGGAAGACCAGGGAACCGTTGCTTCAAGCAAAGCAGGAGGCTCTCTGCTCGATCTGCAAGTATTTCTATCTTCTCAGCATCAACCATTAGGTCCTTGACCAATTCCCATGATGACTTTGAACTGGTGCGGGATGTGTTGTTGACAGGTTTGGAGTTGGTCTTCCTGCGCCACAGATATATTGAGGCCTCCACTCGGTTGGCAATCTCTATCGCTTGATGCTCAGAGGACAAATCAAGGCAATCAAGAAGACATTCAGGTGTGAAAAGATCGGATGAAATATAGCGGTAAATGAGATCTCCTAAGCTCGCTCGGCCATTCTGAAACAAATTGCAGCTAAAGTAAACAAATTGTAGCAAAAATTTAACAACCAACACTTTCTAGAACACATGACAATTAATTTTTATTTACTGTCTTCTACCTTTGGAAGAGATTCGAAATACGATTCAGGGACTTCCATATCAGCTAGAGTAATGCTGTTGATAGCCATGGCAGCTTTTAGGATCTGGTTTGTGCAGTCACGTTTGTGCTGCAACTGCTTCCTAGAATTTTCACAGAGTCCTCCTGGAGGAACTCGAGGCACAGGTAGCCACCATTTTTCCTCTTGACGCTGAAGGGGTTTTTGAAAAGGGGTTGATCCATCAGCCTCCTGAGCTAGGATCCCATGGTCAACATACCAGAAGTCTGTATCGATAAAACTATCTAATATTTCCTGCAAAAACAATGTTAAATTCAAAATAAACTCTCCAACAGAATCATTTCCATACTGCAATACGAGTCAGTGGATCTTACAAGAAGCATGTTGTCCAATTTTCTTAAAGCTGGGAGGTTAACATAAAGATCCGATCGGGGCCTGCAAGTCATGACCTGAAATCACAGCAAGAGCCATGGAAAATAATTTAAATAAGATAATCATATGCTTATAACATATACTGGCATTTGAATTGCATCGGAAAATAGACATGGCATTTTAAACCACAAATCCACCCCCGGATACAACTTGTTCACTGGATTTCAAAACTGGCCTAGTGTCAAATTTTTAAATCACGGAAGATGTTTATGGGAAAAAAAGTTTAGATAGCTTCACCTCAAGCTTGCTTCCATCTGGGAACGTCTGCCACGAGGGTATCAACTCAACGATTTGATCACTAACAGAAAGAAGCCATTCCATCTCTCTTCGCCACATTGTTTTTTTCTCATGGGGTACTGGTTCTAATCTCCATATTTGCCCAAATAATGTGGCTGCAGAATTAAGGCACTGAATGAGAAATAACCATAAAAGAAAATGCCAACACCAATCAACCAACACAAATAAGAACCAATTGCCCACATGGACAATCAAACTAATAAAAAGTTAAAAACATCCTAAAGAAAGAACAAAAATGGTCAACATACCACAAAGATTGGTGATGGCATTTGAAATAGCCAAGGCTGTGCAAACACCATTGCCACACCCCGACATATCTTCACCAAGCAGCAATTTTGCAAATCTTTCCTTCATCAACTCAATCTCTATAACCCCATTAACCAAACACATCAACAACATGATTCAAACAAGGAAAATGAGAGACATATTCATATGATAGTCAATAATACCTGAAATTGTGGAACCTTGCTTCTCTAATTTCCTATCATTCAAGGGGGATTTCTTTCCGTCTTCGCTACAATTACTGCTGGTGCAGTCTTCTGTCTCAGCAATTTCCTTTACAGGCCAACTCAATGAAGGTGATGAAGTTAAATCTTCCTCGGAACTACTTTGACTGTGTTCCTCCTCATGTCCTGTTGTTTCTGACGTGAAAAGATCCGAACTTGAACTACTTTCACGACCCTTGTCTTCAAGCAACTCAGCAAATGTCCCCATTGGAACTCCATTTTCACCAAAGCTTTCATTTTTCTCAACCGAACCCTTCATTTCAGCTTTCTTTCCTTCAGAAAGACCGGGTGATGTACAAAAGGCAGAGTTGTTAACTATCGTACCACTATAATCTAGCCTGTCTAAGCAACAACCATTTGACTCTATAGCTCTGTAGCACAAGCTTCTAACAGATTTTGAAACCAAAAAGCTTCTAGCTTTTAGCTTTGGCACAGGCAAGCAAAGCTTGAACTGGCAATGCTCTTGGTGGGTTAGAGCTCCATCCATAAGGTTGCAACCATTGAGAAAGCCTTTTCTTCACCTCTAAATCTATTTAAAGACCTTCCCGGTTCTTCCATTTTTATCGTAATTTGTCATGTAAAATAAAGATAAAGTGAGGTGATGTGATGTGAATCGTGTAGGCGACGGATCTATCCAATCCATGATGCCTTGTCTACCCTCTTTAAAGTTGTAATCTTTGAATTATGTTTATTTATTTATTTATTTTTATTTCCTAATAAGACGCCCTCCGTTTTTAGTTTCAAAACTCACTACTGGGCCAGTTCTTGAAGTTACAGAACCACCCCTTTCCTGAGTACAAAAAGATGGTCACAGAACATGTTGTTCACTTTTATGATTCTTACCGCTCCACCTTTGTCTGTCATATTTCATGCATGGCATTCGAAATCTGAAAACTTGGAATCTTCTTTTCCAAACCCAAAATCAAACTTGTCAAATCTTTTCTCTTTCGATGGTAAAAAAATTCTTTGAATTATAAAGGACATTCAAAAGAACATGATGGTTATAAAGCAGGTCTAACTTTTTTGTTTTTGTTTTGAATTGGATGTCATTTATTACGACAAGCTTTGCTTTATAAATGACATTTTAGCATAAGTGAAAGAAATTTATTGCTATTAGTTTTTTGAAAAGAATAAATTTCTAATGAAGAAAAACGCGTGATTAAAGCATGAAAGCAACAGAGAAAATCAAAGCATTGTTCTGGTAATGGAGAATGACAGAGAACCTGAGATAAATCATAAATTTACGTTGTATTTATATTATAATCATATTTAAAAATATTATATATTTATATAAATTAATAATTTATCAGATATAGCATTTGATATATTCTTTTTTATTTATCTGCCTACTAAACCAACAACGGATCCTCTATTAACCAACCTATGGCCTTTACCAACTTTCCTTGCAAAGCCCTGGATTTTATTTTTTTTTTGGCACTTCCTTGCAATGTGGTTCTTCCAACTTGAAGATTTTGCCGTGCTTTAGACTGCCAAACTCTAAACTGATGTTAAGACTTACAATTTGAAAGCCCTTAGAGGGAAACAAAGACTCTTCATCCCCCTAAGCAGTTTTGGATTTTAGTTTTTAGTAAAGCTACTAAGGCTAATCCTTTGATTCTTTTATTTATAAAAGTGTAATTTTCAAGGCTTTTCTTTCATATATTTCCGGCTCCAAAACTCTCAATTTTTGAATGGGAATCCATTCAACAAAGAACCCCTCCCCCCCCCCCCCAACCACTTTTTTTTCCCTTTTCTGTTTGAGTTATAGAAGCAAATTTTGTTGGGGTGCTACTTTGAATATGTTTATTTATTGACTGTGTGTTGAGCTTTGAATATGTTGAGGTACCATACTCGTTTATATGAAACGAGTAAAAACTTTGAATTTTGAATCAAAATTGCTCGTCTTCTTCTTTTGAACTTTGAACACAAGTACGTATTTAAATTAGCCTCAAAAGTAGATAGAATCTCTGAAAGGCTGCCTTGAATTTAGATTGTACCCTAACTTAAAACCTTTTCTAAAATATAAATAAATAAATAAATATCACAATAGAATTGGAGTTTCAAGCTAACAAAACTATGATGATTATATCATTGATTTCATTACAAATGTAAAATTCTTTTTATTCATTAATAACATGAAGGAATGCCATAATTCACATGTTGGCAACCAATAACTACCCACAATAATGAGTTTCACCATATCATAATTTTGAAATCAGAAAGTTGAGGTCAACTATTTATATATTTAACTTGTATTTTAATATTTTGTGATATCATAATTACCTCTAAGGTGTTTTTATTTATATAAATTTTAATAAATTAATAATTTTTATATTTATATTATGTTTAAATTATTTTTTATATTATATTAGATTTTATATAATATTCTATATCGTGTATGACGTAGCTTCGGCTTAAATTTGGGTGTCCATTCTGCCAAAAAAAAAAGTTGGGTTTTTGGTTAGCCTAATTATTGATGCCGGCGGAAGGCTAACCCATGGGTACTGGCAAATTGTCATTAGGCTATTAAAAGTCCAATCCATCAACCCATTATCCCTTTAAGAGACCCATTTATTACTGGAAACAAAAAGCCCATCAAAGAAGTTAAGTCCAGCCCATGTTGTGAGTTTGGAATCAGGTCTGCTTTTGTGCACAGCCCAGTTGATCTACGTCCCCAACTCAGCAACAAAGCTCCTGCTCCTGGGATGTCGTCACCCATACCCATCCAGCTTGAAGCTGACGCACCAACCTCCTACCTGACAATGAATTTATGGTTTTTTTCTGCATTTTTAACAGGAAAAATCAATAAACTGCATATCTGATTGAGTATAGTTTAATGATTTTATGTATTCAGAAGAAGAATCTGAGCTTTATTTTATGCAACGCCACTCATTGTTAATAAGAAGGGATAGGAGAAGTGCAATGTAAAAGCACCACCATGGATGAAGAAGTGAAGCTGTTTGGAGCTTGGGGGAGCCCTTTTAGCCGTAGACTGGAGATTGCCTTGGAACTGAAAGTTGTTGCTTTCGAATACATAGAAGAGAATGTGTCTGATGACAAGTTTAAGAGCCCTTTGCTTCTAAAATACAATCTAATTCACAAAAAAGTTCCTGTACTCCTGCACAATGGAAAACCAGTCCTGGAATCTCTAATTATTCTCGAATACATAGATGAAACTTGGAAAGAAAATCCCATTTTGCCTGCAGATCCGCATGAAAGAGCCATGGCTCGTTTCTGGGCCCAGTTCATAGATGAGAAGGTAAGATTAAATTATCAATTATTGGGAATCTAGAATGCTGGTTTCTCATTTCCTTGTCTGCATTTTAGTACATGCCTCCAGTGTGGAAAGCTCTTTTAGGCAGCGGGGAAGAGCGAGAGAAGGCCCTGGAAGAAGTAAGAGAGTGTCTGAAAACACTTGAAAGTGTGCTCATTGGAAACAAATTCTTTGGGGGAGAGAAGATCGGACTAGTCGACCTAGCTGCCAACTTCATCGCCTTTTGGATTAGGGCCATTCAAGAAGTTTCAGGACTTGAGTTTCTGACAGCAGACAGATGCCCTGCGTTGATCGAATGGTGTCGAGAGTTTACAAGCTGCAACGTTGTGAAGGAACACCTGCCTCCTAGAGATAAACTAATCGCCTTTATGAAAAACTGGCTATCTGGCAATGGATGGACTGATTAATGCTAATCCCAAATCAACTATTTCTGCATGATTTTTTGCTTGCTACTAATTTAGTAGCTCAAAGACAGTTCGTGATCATTGTATCTGGTTCCTTTTGTGCTGTAATTTCTTTTCAGATGTGGTGACTTCTGAGAATATGGCAGTAATTAAATATCAAAACATATATAATTTATATTCTGTTTCAGAGCTAATAATCGACAGCTGAACTTTTGTTTGTGGGGGATTTTGAATATGCAACCGGTAAACACTTTTAACCTACTTGATTTTTTTTTTCACATTAATTACCTCAAAATATATTTGCAAAAACAAAACAAAGAAGCATTTGATATTGGCAAGTTGCATTTGAAAAGCTTATATTTCCCAGTATGTCTTAGAGGTTGGACTTGAAAAGCCCAAAAGAAAGCTAAGAGGTTTCAAAGACCCAATCTAGTTTTAAGATAACGCATCATCTTTACCTCATGCATTTTTTTTTTTTTTTGGATTTCTCTCAAATTGGTCCACTTTGACATTTGCTTGGTTGCAGTATGCTATTGCCCTGCCATTTGTCTTAGTTAATACACTATTCCAAAATTGAACTTTCTTGGATGTTCATTGCTTGGTCCTTTTTGACTTTCGATTATGTTAATAATTAATTTCAAGATCTTAACCACTTCGATCTCCCTTGACCGTCACTGCTTAAATAAGGATGATGACAGCAAGCCTATCTTCCTCCCCAAGAAAGCTAGAAAGTCCTCCCTCTATAAGTAGCATGAAACCATAGTCCCTCCAAGTGTGGAAGAAGTCAAAAGATATAAGCAGAAAAAAAAAAGTAACATCATGGGTGAAGAAGTTAAGGTTTTTGGAGCTTGGGGAAGCCCTTTTAGCCGCAGGGTAGAGCTTGCTTTGCGATTGAAAGGTGTTCCATATGAATACATAGAAGAAGATGTCTATAAAAACAAGAGCCCTTTGCTTCTGAAATACAATCCGGTTCATAAGAAAATTCCTGTTCTCCTCCACAATGGGAAGCCAATAGCCGAGTCACTTGTTATACTAGAATATATTGAGGAAACTTGGAAAGCCAATCCCGTTTTGCCAGAGGATCCTTATGAGAGAGCCACGGCTCGGTTCTGGGCTAAGTTCCTCGATGAAAAGGTATAATTTTAAACTTCTCTCGCATTTTAAAATGGGCCTCACAAGGCAAAACTTACTTTTGGGTTGAATTTAACCCATTCAAATTTCATAATTGCTTAATCTGTCACTCTCCTTTAGTCAAAAACGCACTTATAAAAGTGCCGGTGTATAATTTTTTGTCTGGTTTCATTTTGTGTTATCTAGTGCTGGCCTGCGCTAAGGAAAGCAGAGTGGAGCCCAGAGAATGAGCGAGAAAAGGCGGTGGAAGAAGCTTGCGAATGTCTCAAAACGCTTGAAAGTGCGCTGAATGGGAAGAGATTCTTTGGGGGAGACATAGTTGGATTCGTAGACATTGCTGCCAACTTTATTGGCTTTTGGCTTAGGATCGTTCAAGAAGCTACAGGGCAAGAGTTGCTCTCAGCTGAGAAATTCCCCGACCTGTTCAAATGGGCCGACGAGTTTGTGAATTGCAGCGTTGTTAAGGAAAGTCTGCCTCCCAGAGACAAACTACTGGACGTCTTCAAAGCTCGCGTTGCCGCTAATGCCTCCAAATAAACGTCTTCCTAATGATTATCGCGCTCTTGCCTTGGTTCTATCAGCTAGATTTGCCTGAATCTTGGTTTATTTTTAAATTTTCTAAGAATACAATGTGTATGTGTCATGTTTGGTCTTGTTCTTGTTTTAGCATTGTCCAGTTTCTCCATCCTTTTAAAACAAACCCATTTGTGCTGTAATATTAAATTAACAAAGGACACAGATGATTCCAACTTGTCAAGTTAAAAGAACGGAGTTAAGCTGTTGGGTGTGGGCACTGCAGCACAAAATAGTCAAAATGCATAGATCTGGATCTTTCCGTCATCCCATGTGAAAAATGTAATAATAATAATAATAATAAGTAGCACCGAAGACTGCCTGAGTTTGAAAGCGAGTTCATAATTTGGACAGGACAAAACCGATTAATATTAGCCCATCTGTCTCGGCGCCATGAAAGGGTATGACTTCGATCGAACGGCCAAAACTCAATGCCAAAGATAATGCAAGTTGATATTTATCTCCATAAGTAGGAAGTAGGAGAGACCAGA
The DNA here is from genome assembly GCA_038382025.1 of Adansonia gregorii. NCBI lineage: Eukaryota > Viridiplantae > Streptophyta > Magnoliopsida > Malvales > Malvaceae > Adansonia > Adansonia gregorii. Next base: position 1,401,774 of record JBBYHO010000013.1, read on the forward strand.
ACAAAGCATTAACTGATAAGAGTACGACATCCAAGATTTGGTATACAAACTTAACTGCTTAAAGGCTTTAAGCTACTTAGAAAACATGATCAAGCAAACATGACAGCAGATCGGGCCGATTAAAAGCATACACTCGTCGAATCAAATTATTATTATTTTTGCAAATCAACTTCGAAATTGTAAACTTCTCAGTGCTTGCTGGAGCTCGGTGCTTCCTTGACGATGGTAACAGGGCAAGGAGCATGCGTCATAACGTAGTTGCTCACACTACCCAAGATAATCCTGTAATTTTCATCAAAACCAACCAAAGCAAAACGTGATGAAAATGAGATAAGGAAAGGAACAATAGAAATATAGTGTATTCTTTTAGATCTAGTGCCTTTGAACAGTTCCAAGTCCTCTGCTTCCCATAACCAAAGAGTCAAGCTTTAGATCTTCGATAGCGTCAAGAATTTTTTCTCTAGCGTCTCCTCCCCAGTACAGTTTTGTGACAACGTTTATCTGTAATCTCAAATAGGATGAACATCAGTTCCAAATAAGCCTATATTCAATGGGCACAGTCAAGAAATTAATGATCTTTTTACAAGTGAAAAGGGTTTACCTCTTTTTGTCTAGCAGCAGTGTCGAGCATGTCAAGAACTTCAATATCAGTTTTAACACCATACTTCTTCAAAACCTCAGGCTCTCTAAACTCTGTCAAAGGAATAAGAGCTGCAAGAATTGGAAAAAAAAAATCCCCAAGATTAGATCCGATCAGCAATGAAAAAAAAAACCTAAATCTTCTAAGTTTTTATGTGAAGAAAGCAAAAAAAATGAACTTACGAGAACCAGATTTGGCCCAAAGAGCGTTGCGAGACTCATCGAGAGATTCAGGGTTGATGTGGATGATGTAAAGGGTGTCTCCTTTGTCAGCCAAGTTATTTATAGCCCATTTAAGAGCGTTCTTGCTGCTAGCAGAGAAATCCATAGCCACCCCTATCTTCCTATCCCCTGGCATTTTCGCTCTTCCTTAATCTTGCGAGAAGAATCAACAAGTTTCGTGTCTGAACGTTAAAGATAAAGCTTGAAAAAAATAAGGTTCCGAAATTCTAAAGGACGTTTTCAAGAATAAAGAGAGAGCAAGGGCATTGCTTTCTATGTTTATATACGTGGGAACAGGGACAAAAGAATGCTTGTTTTGAAAGGTGTAAGGCCAAAGGGATTCGTACACGCGTTAAACAAGCCTTGTGATGGTTGGTTTGACACAGTGAACTTTGCTTGGCGTCCGTTCGATGATGGCGTGGAGATATTATTCCTTTCCTTGGCTAATTTAACGTTCAATTATATGTTTGCACGCCTGTCGGCCGGTGGTTCATCCATCATCAACAATTTTCCTATGGGTTTTCCATGTGATTTAAGATTAAAAATGGAAATATTCCCCTTTATCTGTCCAGTGCCGATTCCCTTGTTTTATAGTTATTCTTTTCATGCAAACGAGCTCAATTCTCTAAAATTCAAAAATTAATATTTTATTAATACAACTCTACAAATAAAGTTTTAACATTGTAACTCAGGCCTATAAAATAATTGCAAGTGGATGCAATTTGATCAATTCTGAAAGAGGGAGGGGAAGCCGTTGAAATTGTTGCTCAATGGGCTATATTAAAATGCCTGGATTGTTGAGGGCTAGCTGCCTAAATGAGGGCCTAAAAGGTCAATCTCTACAATTGTTGTTTTCGGACTTTAACTTCTAAGGTTGATTAAGAATTTTTGTTTCGAATTCTGTAACATAAAGAATTTTATGATTAGATGTTATCTTTGTTTACCGGGCTTCTTTAAATTGATAAGAATTGATAAAAGTTTGTCTAATACATATATAGTCTGGTATTTCATTATATAAGTTGTTATATTTGGCCTCTTTCCATTATTTAAACAAGCAACTGGATTACATCCTAATTATTAGATTATCAAGTTTTGGGATGGTGCGAAGTTGCTTCGAAACTTCCCATGTCTAGCTGTCGTTATCAATGTCACATCTGAAAAAACAAAAGAAAAAAGAAAATTACATATATTTAGAATGCCTGGAAGAAAACGTCAAAGAACAGCAAATAAAATGTCAATTTGCAATATAAATGCTTAATAAGCTAATGATGTTTCAAGCCTCTTAGGAATACGAAAACTACTGTTTGGATGATATGATAAACATTCGTTGTAATTATAGTTATAGACCTGAAGATGCTTAAGAGGCGAGTGGTCATAAAATTAAGCAAACTCAAAACAAACATGGTACCAAGAATGTGACCCAAGTTTGCTGGTATCCAAACTAAGTTTTTGAGGAGCTACAGGGGCGATTCTCTTGTGCAAGGTCCGGAAAGCCCAGGAACCCCTTTAGGGCCTTCTTTAATGCTTATAGCTTCAGGCTTCAACCAGCTAGGGTGATGTCCACTTAAAAATCTAAGTCAAGCAGTAGGCCTATAGAACAGGATTTCATGCCCAAATATATGGGCCACCAAAACCCAAGCAAACGATTGGCTCTTGATTCGTAGTTATGTGCTCAATGTCAGTCCTCCAATGCCGATCTTGGTTTGATAGCGGGCGGTGCCCATAATTCTAAATCAGCCTTCAAAATATGTTTGGGTTAAAACAAATCATCTTGGACTTCTCCTCTACTTCCTCCAAAGTTAACTTGATTATTTTCATTCGATTGGAAATGTTCAATTTCTCTTCTGAACGAATTATCTAAACATCAACAAGCATTTTGATTAACAAGAAGTCCATGTTTTCTCTATTCCAAAAGTTGTCTTTGAATCTCTCTTTCCACGTATAAGTACCTAAAATAATCATAATATGCTAGCAAGAAGAATGTTGGTTAATCCTCAATAAGCTAATGCCAATGCCATTTAAATTGTTTTAAGCCTCCAAGGCGAGGAAAACTAGTTTGTTGGGTGAGTGATGAATGTGACCATCATTAGCCTTATTATTATAGAGAAGAAGATGGTTATAATTAAAGCAATGGACCTCAAAATTAAGAACATCGGTTGGTGTAATAATGAAAATATGGTTCGGGTTCAACAATTAATAATCTTGTACTTGTCTCTTAGGTGTCTAAATTTCATGATGTAACACCAAAAATAGCACTCTCCTTGTCGTGCATCGCCAAAACTTACAGGGAGGCGCATCGGAGTTCTTGTGAACCAGTCAGGAAAGATGGGTGAAGACTGTTGTCGATGTTGCCATGAAAAATAAAGCTACTTCCTCGTCAGCTTCGATTTTAAGACCATGAAGGGAAGTGTTTTTCCATGCTTGAAGAAAGTCCATTCCTGCAGGCAAAAAACAATCGCTGCTATGCGAATCATTCAGCTAGTGTTCTGCAAGGTTTTAGGGAGATGGATGTGCGATTGAGAAAGAAGATTCTAGGGGCCAATTCTCCAGCTTCCAATCATGTTGTTCTTCAATCAGGGATATGGCTTAAATAGCCCTTTGTTTGAGTACTGTTTGGGAGCCTTCAGATGTAGAAGTGGTCACCAGGGTACAGCAGTAAATCAAATAAAACAATAGTAATTGAAGCCAACATTTTTTACAACTAGGAAAAAGGGAAATCTGCAGTAATTAAATTAACCTGGCTACGAGTAACTAATGCATGTACCACTGTCATTATCATCTCCAGTAGAAATGAGAGACTTGAGAGCATAATCATTATTAATTACTATTTCTAATGATTGTACTAAGGTTTGGTAACAAACTTTGATCTTTGCCTTGGCCCCATTTTTGCATTATTTGAATGTACCCCACCATTACATTTTTGATGATTCTATAGCTAGCTTTTTTAAACAAATAATCAGTTGGATTCCGCTTATGTTCTCCACTTAATCAGCAGATTTGTGTGCTTTGGTTTAGTCAAAGTGGTAGCTACAATTGCTTAAACGGGGCGCGACAGATGGTCAAAGTTTACGCTCAAAGAATTAAAAGAATCCCCTCCCCCTCCCCCCAAGAGTTCTTGTAGACAGTGCGACCCTTCAGCCATTAAAAGCAAAACGACAAGCTTTAAACACTAAACCCCATTCTTCCTCCCGCTAATCAAGGTAACATGTTCCTCGATATTCCCCTTCACGGCTTCACCGAACCTTTTGCTTGCATTATCCAATTCATTTTTTTGGCTGTAAATTTCTTGTGAGTGATGATTGATTATAAATCAGCAAACCAGACATGCTTAGGGCCTTTAGGCTTATAGTTTTACAGCTGGTCTCCTACATAAGCACGCGCCAGTCACTGCACTTAAACCGGCACCTTTTTTTTTGTTAACCAACCCTTTTGTTTCTATTAGAATGACCAATGGGTAGTGCTTTCTTTGCTCAACATTTTTCCTTAAAATCTGCCAAATCCCCCAAGTGCTCAGCAACATAGATCCTTTTTTTTTTTCGACTCCACTGCTTCGGGATTTAGTGAATTGGATTATGTGTATATTCTTTTTCTTTCTTTTCTTGAATGTAATTTAGAAAACTTCGACCTCACTGTTTCAATTAAAAAATCTATTGGATATTAGACGGTGGGGAAAAAAAAGTCCAATTGTCTTCCCCTGACATGCATATACTTAAGCTCGAGAAAAAACAAATATGAGTCATCAATCACGAGATATGTGAATAATTTATTAAAATTAATTTTAATAAATAAAAAATTTTAATTTGACTATAAAATTATTTATAATT
>JBBYHO010000013.1:1409416-1423129 GCA_038382025.1 Adansonia gregorii
AAAAAATAAAATAAAATTTGGTTACAATGACCAACACGCGTGACATGTTTTTAAGTAATTTAGCTTTGAAGAAAGATAATTCAACAGTTAGAACAAAAGACAATTAGGAAAAAAAGAATTGCTTTTTTTTTTTTTTTCAGCTTGATATCAAGAATGGTGGATGTTGTACAGCAATGAATTGGGTTTTCAAAATAGGCGATATGGTTGCTGTTATTATTGTTATTATTATTATTACTGCATTTGTCTCAGTCGGGATGTAGCCAAGATCTTCGCCTGCATTTAGATACAATTCATATATATATATATATATACACACATTAAAATATATAATATTTTATATGTTTTTATCAGTTATATAAATATTGCAATATAAAATTTTAAGTGTCAGTGACGATGAGTTATGAGTAAATCAAATAACTTTATAAATCAAGAATCGTGTCCCTGGACTGCCAAGTGGACGGAATAGCCAGGACAAACGCCTGCGACTGCTAGGGAGGTTAAATTAAAAACCTTGTGAATTTTGGGATATTTTTGTTTTGCGTCTAATTAATCTTATAAAAATGCAAAAAAAAAAAAATGTGGCCCTGTCACATGCTGCTGCTCAAGTGCAAGCCTGCAACTCCTACCGTGGACCACACAAATATAGCAGGAGCGTGGTTTTCACTTCTCTGTCAGCGAGTGGGAGACTTAGCCCCTCTTTTTTTGCAATCCTCTATTTCTTTGCTTTTTCTCACTTTACAAATGCAAGTCTCCATTTTACTTCCCTTTCCTCCCTCTCGACTCGTTTGTGAGCCAGGGCTTTAGTTGGTTTCCATTCCTCTTAAATACATTTTATTATTATTTTTCGCTTTTTTGCTTTTGCTGGGCCCAGAACTCTGCCATAGCCAGCAAAGCAAACAGGGAAGCAACTGCTTATTATTAAACCTTAAGCCAAGCAGCAATCGTCCATTACTCTCTACTCATCAATTTCTCCCCTCTCTCCTGGTTGTTACTTTCTCGTGGTACTCCTGTTTTTTCTTTGGATTTCTTTCTTTCTTTCTCATGGCGGAGGTTCTAGACGATGGTGCGTTTTGGCTTCCAACTCAGTTTTTAAACGACGATGACTTTTTCATCGACAAGGGTAAAGCTAAGTGCAATCCCAAGAGTCTCGAAGATGGTTTTGGATTGGAGCTTGATGGTTCCAAGTCTTCGTTTCCTCACGAGTTCCCTTATGCTTTCGGGTTCTCTTCGGATCCAAGTTCTCCGGTTGAGTCCGTTGTGAGTTCTACTGAAACGGAAAGTGACGAAGAAGATTATGTCGCTGGTTTAACTCGTCAAATGGCTCATTCTACTCTTGAAGACGAGATTCGCCGAAGCGACCGCCCGTTTGCTTCTGAAAACTCCAAGGTCTGTTAAAGAAGTAAAACGCTAAACTTCTTCTCTAAGTTTTTTAATTTAAGGATGATTTCTTATTTTAATTTTATCTGTTCATTTTTTTTAAAGGGTTGGGTTTTGCCCAGTTCGCCGCAATCCACTTTATGTGCGGTAAGGAGCGGTTGTGGTTGCATGCAAGGGTCTAACCGTGGAAGCCCTACTTGTCAATCTCGAGTTTCTTCACCGCCAGGAGCGTGGGATCTGCTGTATGAGGCGGCAGGGGAAGTTGCAAGGATGCGAATGAATGAAGCGGCATACGGTGGATTCAACAACAGAGGCCTTTTAGGTTCAGCAGGAAGGAAGTTCATTGCAAACGTCGATGGTTCTGGCTTTTACCCCTCTGACCAGTCAGTGTCTCACCAGAAGTTGCAGGCCACCCAAGTAAGAACCTCAAAATAGAGCTAAAAATGATTTGTTCAGAATGTTTTTTGCCCCTCTGCAGTGTGTAAATGTGTTCTTTTTTTTTTCTTTTGTCACAGTTTCAGTTACTGAAGGAACAGCAGCTAATGAAACAACAAAAGGTATCGGTTTGGGAAGGACCGAAGCAACAGCGGCATCTGCACGACCATCACCAAGTGGTCCAAAACAGAGGGAGGAATAATGGTTGTAATAGGCCTTTGGGTTTGTCTCCATCTGCATGGCCCCCTCTGCAGCAGCAGCAATCTCAGCCGCAAAGCGGGTCGGGTATGCGGGCTGTGTTCTTGGGCAATCCAAGTGGTAAAAGGGAATGTGCTGGAACTGGTGTTTTCTTGCCTCGACGTATTGGTGCCCCTTCTGAACCCCGCAAGAAGCCAGGTCCATACCTATTTTCTTAACGATTGTAAAATGCACATCTTTCTTTGGGATTTCAAGATCTGACTTTGTTTTTTATTATCATTGTTATTTTGGCAGCTTGTTCTACTGTTCTGCTTCCAGCTAGAGTGGTTCAGGCCTTGAACTTGAATCTTGATGAGATTGGTGCTCAACCCCAGCTTCATCATCCTCGGATTAACCCAAGTCTCGCTGCTGATACTGGTAAAAAATAATTATGGCTGTTTAATTTGATTTTCTACTTTCTAAATTACTTTTTTAAGTTATATGGTTTTTGACCGTGATTTTTTTTGTAGATGCTGCTTTGAAGCTTCGAAGTGGTAGGAATGTGTTTGCAAATCAGAAGCAGCGCAATTTTAGGCCACAGCAAGGGATGAGCCATGAAGTCCGCTTACCTCAAGAATGGACATATTGACTCAAACTTTTCGTCTGCTGTTGGTTGACAAGTTCTGTTAGTTTTTTTGATTTATCTTTTTTTTGGGACTTTTAGGAAACGGGAAGGAATTTTAAGTTTTAGAAGAAAGAAAATGGGAAGTTTTTTGTTAGGTTTTTGCTGTTAAGGAAATAGTAGTATAGAAGTACAGGTTTTTAAGAATGAAAATTTGGTTATTAAGAAAGATGAAATGGTTATTTGGGTTAGCTTAGGTGAAAAATAAAGAATTTCTAGCTTGAGGAGGAAACTGATGGGTGCAGCAGCAGCAGCAGCTTTTGTTCATTTGGTTATGGCTGGGGAAAAAAAGTAAAAAACAGTCGGTTTAAGGTGAAAAAAACAAAGGGTTTACATGACTCTTTTGTAAATCTGGGATTTGGGTCAATAAGTTATGAATTTTGTTGAAAGTGAAATATTAATGAAAATGAAAGGGGTTAATCCCTCCATATTATGCAGAACATGAACCTTACTAGTCAAGCACATGGATGATATTATTTCTCCATAAACTTCACTTTATTACTATCTTTGTTTTTTTCGCGTAGAAATTTCCCCTTTCAATTACCATGGAAGTAATAATAACTAATAATAGAAGAGATCGGATAAGTCGTCAATTTACTATTATGGTTTAAGATGGCCTAACTTAGTGCTTGCATGTTTAATTAATGAGTCTGATAATGTACTAATGTCTTTGGAAGCTGGAATTTTTGCACACTATTTACAGGGAAACTTTGCTTTCCCCATGGCCTGGCAGGGAAGCAGCCGGTTTTGCACCTCTCTTCTAAGCAAGTCAGATTTTTTTTATAACTTAAAAATACCCAACGGGTAAATTCTATAAATTGTATTATTCAAATTTAAACAAAAATGTGAAAAAGAATTGAAAAAGGTAAGGTCACCTTGGGTGGGGGGAAGCCTGCGTGAAATTGGCGGTATGGTTGAGTACCAAAGCAGGAGGTTATTTACACGTGTCAAACATTAAGATTACTACCATTTATCTTTTGTCATATTTCCATATCCATCGTCTTTATTAAGAGTTAAAGAGGCTCAGACTTTTTTTTTTTTTTTGGAACCCGTCTCTCCATTCACGGTCTGAGACTGTTAAAAAAAAAAAAAAAAGCGTGGCCATTGCACCTCCAAGGCGCCAACCAAAGCCAGCAATGCGCCAGCTGCTGTGAATCTGCTCGGTCACGCCCAAAATGTCTACTACGCGCTTTAAATTTTTATGTTCGTTAGCATATTTTCGTGTCTCAATCTTCCTTCTTTCATAATTTTGGCATTCACTTATCGACATGGGAATCGTACCAGATTTTGCTTGGGAAACCCCAATAGAATATCTTCATTCTTGTTTTGCTGCTGATATTTCCTTCCTAGCAGAAAGCAAAGACGATACTTAATCGATATTTTTTACCAATAAATTTTATGGGAAAAAGTTTTGTACATATCTATCGCTGTTTATCAAATCTGGGTACTATTTTTCTTGCCTTAATATCCACCTTGTCTTGTCCGTTCCTACCAAAAGCTATCCATGCATTAAAACACTGTCTAAAATTAACTTAGCTGGTACACCTCCTCCCATTCCTGTCCTCCAAAAATTAATGAATACCTTGAAGCTGTTTGCATAAGCAAAGGGGTCGCCCTGCGACTGAGGGTTGAATCGGTTGATGGAACCGAAACAACCCCAGTAACTGGTCAGCTGGTATTGGCACTGTAGAAGATCTTTCACTACAGTGCTCCAAAAGAGAACCTAGAAAGTAAGTCTATGTGTGCATATATATATATATATATTTTATTTATTGTTTAGTACTCCAAAGGACATAATATCTAGTACTATTTAGTGGAGATAATAATAATTCATTTCATCCTTCCGTTTAATCATTTTACCAGTAGCATGCTTGCTTGCTTCAATAGTTTTTTCTTGATTTTTAACCAACAATTATTATATAACAAACTTTCAACATGTTAGACTCACACAAGCTTTCATACAGCTGGATCCAAACTGGATCCAAACATGCATACTTAAGAATTCACAGCATCAAGAGATCTGGTTTATATTAGTCAAGATCAGAAGCACCGATGCCTTATGATAGTTTTCTTTCATTGCATAACTTTACGAGCCTCCTCCTGACAAATCCAAGAACTTAATCGATAAAGACAAAAAAAAAAATTTGACAGACCACTTGCATTAGACTACTGGAGACTGGGAAAAAAAAAAAAAGGAAAAAAGTGTGGTTATGACCTAAGGGTCAAGGAGTGAGTAAAAACATCGTTTTCATAATGTCAAATTATATTTAAAGGCGCTTGAATTGGGGTTTAGCAGTTAGCTCTTGGACTTAAACTTGATTGTAACTTCGTGGGACAAGTGTCCGCCTAATTTTCGTCCAATTGGATTTAACGTACGTAAATGGCTAAAGAATTTGGTATAATATCTTCAAAAATATTTCAAAAAATTTCCCTGGTAATCATGTGTTTGCTAGAGGGTATCGAGCTCCATTTCTTAGTAATTCAACGGTCGCTCACCCAACAAACCAACCTAACCTGTTATTTGGGAGCTCCTCAAATATAACATTTAAAAACATGACAGAGACAAAACAAAAACAAAAATACCTTAATGGGAAATAATAATGGAGTATGGTGATGTTGGATAGATAAGTTATTGCTGACAGATAAGGCTGTTTGAACCTTTCAACAATGAAGATTATAATGCTTTATATTAGCGTACGGCCTTGCTTCCTCGCACCGAAGATGGGTTGAGTCAGGTTGGATAAAGGCTTTTACAGTTACGTATATGTTACGTAAATTTTGCTGAAGAAATATCATAAAGATACACACGGAAATAGAAACCAAATCAATGAAGTGACATGAGTCTTATGAAATATATTTAAAAATAAAAAAATAAATAAAATACGTGATATGTTATTAATTTTCTCCATAAAATTTTTTAATTTATTATTAGTATATGGAATAATTATTTTTAATTTGATGCTATTGCCTCCTGCTTATGTTTTTCATGTTTGGTTAACTAAGCAACTAAAATGGGGCCTGACGTCCATCAAATGGGAAACTTTGAGGTCTAAGTGGGAATAAAAACAAACTAAAAAAAAAAAGATTCAAGCCATAAGTTTATGTTCGGGTTTGATCTTTCATTATTAGTTCGAATATTAATTATCTTAATTTGATTTAGATCGATTTTTAATTCATAAAGTAAATAAAAAAATATTTTCAATTGAATTATAATTTTTATTTACATTTACTATTAAATTGTTTTTTATAAAAGGCATTATTTTATATCGAAATTCATGTGAATAAATTACAAATAAAAATTTTTTTCTTTTAAAAATGGAAGAACAAAAATAAATGAAATTCATTTCAACTGGATTTAATTAAAAAGTTCGATCATTGGGACCCAAAATAATATTTGTTAATTGATTCTTTTTAAAATAAAAAAATCTAATTGAATGATTATCACTTAAATCTTTTTATTTTCTTTTTATATTTTTGGACATTAAGAAGAAAGAGGCCCATTGGAAACATGCGGCCTAAGTTGAAGTTAAAGCAGAAGCCCATTTTCAACCTATTGGCCCAAAATGAATCCACGACCCAATTTCATTCATATGGTAATAGTGCAGACAACTGGTCGAACCGGTTTGGGGGTGAATTAGGTGAACTGTAAGTGAACGCAGCCGCCCTACATGCAGTCCAATAGCCCATTGGCCTGCTATACCAATGATGTGCCGCCAAATACGTTGGGCAGATCAGGTGTATTAATTAACAACGCATCATGATCAGAACGCTTTGAAATTTCAACAAGATCAACGACCACGATTTGTCACGGTCTTTTTATTTTAAATGTTATCAAAGATCACATCTTCAAACATTAGCTGCCGGATTTTGTTGTGCGGTTCGGCCGGACGCTTGGAAGCATCAACGACAATTAGTCAATCGCTCTTCAAGAATCAAAGTTTCAGGTTATTATTGTTAATTTTAATTTTTTTTAAAAGGTCTGTATTTCAATTCAAAATCGCAAGCTTTCCATTTTCGTTTAGCTTTGATTACTAAGAAGAGCAAACGGAGCTTTTTCAAACTGTTGAACATAACTATTTAGTTAAAATTAAGCTTAATTCTTAAGTTAAACAAACTGCCATTAGAGTCAAATCTTTGTCAATTCTTCAGTTAACAATGGCGGTAGAGGAAGAGGCCCAGCAGAGCTATTTACCGACGAAGAAGAAATCAGAATCTGATGACGATAAGAGGTAACTTTTTTGTTTCTTTTCCCTCAAATTTTAAAGTTTGAGAGAAAAAATTATGCTGTTGATATTGGGTTTTGGACTTGATAGGAGAAAGAAAATTGTTCCTGGTAGCTTAATGAAAGCTTTGATGAGACCTGGAGGAGGTGAATCAAATCCTTCAGATGGTGATCAGGTTATTATTCCTTTCTTATGTCCATTTTTAACTGTTTCAAATCGGATAGCAATTGCGGGATTGATTTTCTTTGAAGAAGAAAATTGTGGTGTTTGAAAAGCAATGCAAAGGGGTGAATTGTGAAGTGGTAGTATTAATTTTGGATGCTTTGTAGGTTATATATCATTGCACAGTTAGGACGTTGGATGGAGTTGTCGTTGAGTCTACAAGATCAGAATATGGAGGTGAATATACCGTAAGCATTTGAGTAGAGTTACATTTTTTATTGCTATGTTAAGTTGACTGACAATTATTCATGCTTGGCCTTCTAGTGAATGTTGGAATGTTAAAGTTTGAAAAGTAGGCCTGAAGTTAAACAACGTGCATGGTTGAATTGTCTAGTGGTATATGCTTTTTTTTGTATTGAACTGACATTCGTTCACGTTACAGGGAAAGGTATTCCGATAAGAAATGTATTGGGCAAGAGCAAAATGATATTGGGATTGTTGGAGGGAATTCCAACGATGTTGAAGGGTGAAGTAGCAATGGTATTGATTTGGAATTTCTTTTTATTTGTGTTTGTTGGTCCAAAATACTTGAACAAAAGTAAAGATAAAGGAACTATTGATTTGGAATTTCTTTTTATTTCTTAAAATATCTGCTGAATCTCTGTCTCTGTCTCTGTCTCTCTCTCTCTCAGTTCAAAATGAAACCTGAAATGCACTATGGCGAGGAGGATTGCCCTGTTCCTGTTCCAAGTAGCTTCCCAAAAGAAGATGAAATCCATTTCGAGATTGAGTTGATAGATTTCTCCAAAGCCAAGGCAAGAATGCTGCAAATATGATTGTTGACTTTTTGTTATAACATTTTGGCATATAGAAAATTTGATTCCTTTAAACAATGTGTATTTGGTGTTCTGAATACAAGCTTGGTCGTAGTGTCAATGGTATTCGTATTAGTGCTTATGATATTATCTTGCTGTTATTGATTGAGTTGCGTGTATCTTCTTTTGAGTTCTTATGTCATGATCTTTTTATGTCCATTTTCAGGTCGTTTGTGATGATTTGGGAGTTTTGAAGAAGGTACAGTGCCGCACTCCTGCTTAGATTTGGTTAGGAGTATGGTAGTAGTTGGACCTTGGAAGTCGGTGAGGAATATTGGGAAATTCATGCATTTCTTGACATGCTTTCATATTGTGAATATGCTAACTAATTTTTAAGGCTGGCTGTTACATGCGTAATTATTATCTTTATTATTTTTGGTTTGTTGCTCTCTGTAGCTGCAAGGACATTATTCTTTCTTATATATTTGCACCAATTTTGTTTTAATCTGAAAGATATCATGTAACTTAATATTGGTAGGTGGTAGAAGAAGGTGAGGGTTGGGAATCACCAAGGGAACCATATGAAGTAAGAGCTTGGTAAATGTTCTCAAGCCTTTTGGCATATTCTTTTGTGCGCATTGCAGTGATTGCACTAAATTTCGAGGACATTTTTGATAATTTGTGAGATGTACAATGTGTCTCTTTCAGGATTTCTGCAAAGACGGGTGATGGGAGTTTAATTATGTCACACATGGAAGGAGAACCGTATTTCTTTACTTTTGGGAAAAGTGAGGTAGGTGATTCGTATTTTTTTATAGTGCTTTATTTTTAATTAGTCATCCTGGTTTTCTTTATCCAATTATGTGCTTGATCTACCCTACTTCATTTTGTCATGCTCAAGCTTCTTTTTATATAATAGATTTTGTACTTGATCTCCTAAACTTAGGTACCTAAAGGTCTTGAGATGGGAATAGGAACAATGGCACGGAAGGAGAAGGCAGTAATTTATGTTAAAAAGCAGTACTTAACCCCGTCACCCCTCTTGCCTGTGGTAGAAGGTTACGAAGAAGTTCATTTTGAAGTGGAGCTTGTCCATTTCATCCAGGTAAGTTGTTGCTCTCATATTGATGTTGCTTATGAATGTTTTATCATTGGGTAATCAAATTGGCGGATGTAAGTGAACTCTCAAGTGTTGGACTTATAGGTGAGGGACATGCTGGGAGATGGGCGCCTAATTAAACGACGGCTAAAGGATGGAAAAGGTGCTCTTTGTTATTTGATTAAACATTGCCACGAAGAGATTTTTTTTTTGATTTTCGTCGGTTTTCTCTTCCTTTTGCCATTTAAGAATCTTACAATGAAAAATTTGTTGCCAACTTATTGTTTCTTCTTGCTCCATGTAACATTGTCATTTTACTTATTCATTCATGTGAAAGTTTTATTTTGGGATATACATTTAACAGTTTTTGTACTCATTCTTTGATGGGAGGATTCCTAGGATGATGCTTCAAAATTTTGATTTCCATAAGTTCCATTTATGTGCTAGTTGCTGCTTCTATTTCAGCTTCCCTTAATTTTATTTGTTTGTCAAAGATCCTGTTTGTGTGGCTGCATGGATGATGGTTTTCTTTGTTGTTTGGAATAACTAGGGGAGTTTCCCATGGATTGCCCACTTCATGACAGTCTTTTACGCGTCCATTACAAGGGCTGGCTTCTTAATGAAGAAAAGACAGTCTTCTATGATACAAGAGTTGATAATCAGGGAGAACCTTTGGAGTTCAGTTCCGGAGAAGGAATGGTGAGTTAACCCTAGTAAAGTTGAAAAGGTTTGTTGAAAGATGTGTTTATATATGTATTTCTTTAGATTTCATTTGTAGTTGTTCAAATCAAATGCCAATTCACCTCCAAATTGTTCTTTTATAAAAATTATCATTCTAAGACTGATTATGCCTTAATCTAGTAAGCTTTTATTTTGCCATACAGGTGCCGGAGGGATTTGAAATGTGTGTTCGCTTGATGCTTCCCGGAGAAATTGCTTTTGTCACATGCCCTCCTGACTATGCATATGACAAATTTTCGAGGTCAATTTTTTTTTAAATATTTTATTTTATGTTCTTATTTGTGCATGACCTGAGTGCCTCTCTTCCTATTTGATTAGGCCACCTAATGTCCCCGAAGGTGCTCATGTTGGATGGGAAATTGAGCTTCTTGGTTTCGAGATGCCAAAGGTAACAAAGTCATCTTTTAGGAACTTTTCTGTGATATGGTCATTAAATTGTTAGTATACACCAAGATAGTGTTAAGAAAATAAAATATTATGTTTTTTTCCTTTAACCTGTCCAAGTACCTAATTTAAATCTTTATTACAGGATTGGACTGGTTTGAACTTTCAGAGCATAATGGATGAAGCAGAAAAAATCAGAGTCACGGTACGTGGCTTATTATATGTTGCATTCTTCCTCAGTGAGTTATTTTTCCATTTATTGTCTGGTGATAGACTTTGCATCCCCATCTCCATATGTATGCTTGCAATCTGTTGCAGTGATGCAAATTAATTGTTTTACCCTTCTATCTATCGTGCTGTATATGAGACTCGAGTTTTTAACCATTAGGCTATCATTTGTCTACAGGGTAACAGACTTTTCAAAGAAGGAAAATTTGAACTTGCCAGGGCGAAGTATGAAAAGGTAGTGTAGTTACTGTGTTTTCTAGATCTTAGATCACCTTTATGATCATAGACTATCTGTTCTATCTTTTTGTTGATGTATTATGCATCGAACCAAATAGCTAAAGCCCAATACTAACAATCAAAACAAATTGGCCTATCGTCTGGTAAACAAAGATGGTAATAAACGATAAAATGCAAATTACACGTGAAGTAATAAATAACCCATTTTTGGATACCATGTTAAACAACCTATCGAAAATGAATTGCTAGTGGCTCGAAAGTAGACTTTTATAAGCTTAATTAACAAATGTTCATTTCAAACCACTGGCAACGTTTCTATTAAGTGTATCTTTAATTCAATTCCTTGTGTTGCTGTATACGTAGGTGCTTCGGGAATTCAATCATGTTAATCCACAAACTGATGATGAAGGAAAAGTGTTTTTAGACACAAGAGTAAGTGTCATCCTGCCTCTTGCTAACTGAAAGAATCTGTTCTTTTCTTTGATTTATCGGTTGTTACATGATGTTAGATTACCATGTTTCTGGAGTTTGTTTATTTCCTTTTCCTGTTTTATTTCTTGAAGAATTTGTTACATCTGAATGTGGCCGCATGCTTCCTCAAAATGGGTGAATGCAGAAAGTCCATCGAGGCATGTAATAAGGTTTGTCATGACTTCATATTGAAGCTCTATCTATATCTTTCTTAATCGGGAAGAATTTTTATTTTTTTGTGAGTTTTTTAGTGTCCATGGAAGAAATACATCATTATGATCATACATAACCAATGCTAAATTCTTTTTTCTACAAGATTTAAAGGATATTCAAAATAATCAGATTGTTACAAATTACTCATTGATTGGTTTCCGAATTTTCACAAGGATGACTTGAGTACATCAAGTTTTGAGGTTTAAACTTCAACCTAGGGAGAACTAAAGATAGAAACATCCAAAACGGTACATTTGAAAATTTTACTTCGCCCTGAGCTGCCTTATGTTTGACTTGTTTACCTATCTAAATAGTTAATTGTCCATCAAGTCCGGATCTTTATATCTTTTTCTGGAACCATGTAGGTTTTAGACGCAACCCCTGTACATGTGAAGGCTCTATACCGTCGGGGAATGGCTTACATGGCAGCTGGAGATTTTGAGGAAGCAAGAAGTGATTTCCAAATGGTAATTATAATGTAATTCGTTAAGTACAGTGGTCTTAAACTGGATTCTTGAACAGTCCGTAATTCTGTTTCTGGATACTATCAGATGATTAAAATCGATAAGTCCTCAGAACCAGATGCAACAGCTGCTCTAGCGAAACTGAAGAAGCAAGAGCAGGTGTGTTAATCAGCCGTATATATTGTTTACCATTCAACGCAATAGTGAAAATATGGGAATCCATTATGTATCTCTACCAATTTATGAGCAGGAGGTAGAGAGGAAGGCTCGGAAACAGTTTAAAGGACTATTTGACAAGAAGCCAGGAGAAATCGCAGAAGTTCAAGTTGAAGAGAGAGGTGCTGGAGATGAGATCACTGGTGAAAACCAGAACGAGACATCGTCATCAGAAGGTGGTGAGCCTCAGGATTTTCATGCAGCTGCTGCTGTTGAACCTCCAATAGGCCGGTTTTACAACTTGTGGTCTACTGGTAGAAGACTATTTTCAGCTCTTGGGCTTAAAAGATGTACCATACTCTGATACATACTCCAAAGGTTAGAATCGAAACTTAAATCCATTGCGGAGGTGCTTAAATTAGTTTTTCGGGGAAGAATTAAAAATTTACGTGTTATAGTGTCAATGAATATTAATAAATAAAACCAAAGCCAGGCTTCTTACTGTTCTTTCTGAGTATTTTCATATTTACACGAACCTCATTTCTACATTTATTATTTTTCTCTTTTTTCTAAATACTCGTATTTGATGTCTATATCCTATACGTATGTAAACAAGTATATCAATATGATCTTTCAAATGAATGGTAAAACTTAAGAAATCTAAGTATAATTGTGCAAGACACACACATTCTGACATTCGTCTCAAATTAGAATAACATAAAATCTGGCACATATATATTTTTCTTTTGTTATTGAACAAAAGAATGCAAAAAATTTGATAATTTACTAGTATATAATTTTTTATGCTTTTGATAAGAAAAAAAAGGTGCTAAAATATTAAGGGATTCCAATCAGAAATTGTGTGCAAACCCTTTACTTTGTCTATTATTCGGTGTGCCGTGTGCACGAGATTCACGGCAAATTAAAGGCTTTTAAGTAAAATCAATCTCAGTAAAGAAATCAGTGGCGACGACAGAAATTTCACAAAAACTTTAATTAGATCACTATTTGTATCAGCCAATGCCGAAAACTGGGTTCCTTGGATGATTTGTTGGCAACTTTTGGTGACATTAGCAGCTTCGTCCAAATCTTCAACCATGCAATTAATGGAATCAGAGTTCAAGGTACCGCCAGCGGATATAAGGCACTCGATCACCTTATTGTTAAGAAGCTGACGAAGAGTTTGAGCAGCAGAAGTTCGTAACTTGCTAGCTATGAGGCTTCGGGCTTCGTTATTGACGGATGACATTGTCCGCTTTCGCCCATGGTGCAGTTTGCTAAATCAGGTTATCGACGCAAAAAGTTGCAAATAAAAAAACATTAGGTCTTGACCAAGCAAGGGCATTGGATACGAGGGATGGATAGTGACGAAGATCAGTAGCAACAAAGGAGAGAAAATCTGGCAAAACAGAGTTAATGAATGAGAGTGGAATCAACCCATTTCTTGGAGATCCAGATTGGACTTTAGGAGAATAGATTATAGCCAAGCTCTTTAACATAGCAATAATTACGTACGTAATGATCAGTATCTCATTCTCAGGAGTCGGAAATAAAGCTCATCACAACGGCCTCATCTTGGTTAATAATCTAATTGTTCTAACGGCTTCAAGAATAAATGGCTTGCACGTTTTCATGATCCCAAGCGAAGGGAGGAGACGATTATCATCTTGTTAGGGTGAGCGAATTCTGATGGAAGGAACTCATGCCCTGCCATGGTATGTCAGCATAATTTCGGGGCCGACTGGGCCAATGGAAAAGTGGGTCTTAGAGGTAACAGAGCCCATGGGCACAAAATAAATCTTTGCCAGGCCCTGGCCCCTGAGCCAGAACCTTCGCTTCTGTAAAATTA
>JBBYHO010000013.1:1427317-1438958 GCA_038382025.1 Adansonia gregorii
TGACTAGAAATCATGTGGGCTCTGCCCGCGCAGGTTCGAATCCTGC
This sequence comes from Adansonia gregorii, assembly GCA_038382025.1. Classification (NCBI taxonomy): domain Eukaryota; kingdom Viridiplantae; phylum Streptophyta; class Magnoliopsida; order Malvales; family Malvaceae; genus Adansonia; species Adansonia gregorii. The sequence goes on from JBBYHO010000013.1 coordinate 1,427,364, forward strand.
CGCTCACGTTTTTCTTAACTTTTCAGTTGTCCGAGAGCTTTGTTTAAACCATCAAACCCAAAATGCATTACTTCTCCCCAAACCTGTTTTTATATTTTTGATACCTAACAGTAGCGTCTGTTATTCCAGTGTTGGACTCTTAGTGAATATCCTCTTGAGCAAAAGTGAAGCCAATCAGAAGTAGATAACCAGATGTAGAAAAAAAAAAAACCTTGTAAATGTCACCACTGGCACTGAGATTTGAACATCCATGTTTTAAGTTTCTTTCCAAGTTTATACAATAACTACTTGGTAGCCTGTCATTTCTATTTCTACTTTTGATCCACAAAAATTGTTTTGCCAGCAACAACTTTGACATAATTAATGATGCCCCTTAGAAGCATGAACCACACCAACTCATTATCATTTATAGACATCTACTGACGAAATGACGATACAGGTTAGATAACAGTTTGAATGTGGACCATTCTCAAGCATCGTCCTATTTCTAACAAATATAAAAAGGGAAAAAAAAATACAGCCGAAAAGAATGTTTTTCTCCGGAAATCCGTTGATGGTGTGCGACATTAGGGCTTTTTCTCTGGAACTAGCTCCAGTTTTTGTAGGTTCACAGCTTCTTCTAGACATTCGAGAGATTCAGATTTGTCTTGGGATATGCACCTTGAACCTGATTCTGTTCCTTCATTGGGATTACTGTATTCCTTCCTGCTTAAATCGATACTAAAATAATCAGTCAAGACTTTTTTCATACCCGTCCCTCGTTGTGAGATTTTGTTGCTTGCGAGAAATGGTGATCTTTCCCACTTCACGGGGCTAGCTAGCTGTGCCGGTGAAAAGTTTGGGTTGGTGAAGGCTGTTCTATAAGGAGTACTTGAGAAGGGCACCGAGTATGGAATCGAAAGACTCTTCTGACCGATTACACCTACTTTGGATGGTGAAAAGATTTGATATGAATGCTTCGTCAAGTCATCCACATAGAGCAGATCGTCAATACGTGCAACAATGTTAAATGCAAGGCTCTCTAAAACTCTTGAGTAGCTTTCCAGAATGGATTTGCCAACATCCTAATTAACACCATATTTTTCATTTTTTTAGCATGAATTTTGTAATTAAAAGCATTCGTAAGAACAAATCACGAATTGGAATTATTGACACAAACCTTGTTGTACTGAATTTTGCTCATGTCTAAAGTGGTCTGGTGAAGGCCCGGGAATCGCTGTTTCAAGCAAAGCAGGAGGCTCTCCGCTCGATCTGCGAGTATTTCTCTCTTGTTAGCATCAACCATCAGGTCCTTGACCAATTCCCATGATGACTTTGAAGTGGACCGGGGTGTGTTGTTGACAGGTTTCGAGTTGGTCTTTTTGCGCCACGAATATATAGAGGCCTCCACTCGGTTGGCAATCTCTATAGCTTGATGTTCAGAGGACAACTCAAGGCAATCAAGAAGACATTCAGACGTAAACAGGTCTGATGAAATATAGCGATAAATCATGTCTCCTAAACCGGCTCGGCCATTCTGAAACAAGTTTGCCGCAAAATTTTAAAAAACCAATATACTTTCTAGAAAGCATAATGCCCGAAAATTTTTTATTGTCTTTACCTTTGGAAGAGATTCCAGATATGATTCAGGGACTTCCATGTCAGCTAAAGTAATACTGTTGATAGCCATGGCAGCTTTAAGGATCTGGTTCGTGCAGTCACGTTTATGCTGCAACTGCTTTCTTGAATTTTCATGGAGGCCTGCTGGAGGCACTCGAGGCACAGGAAGCCACCATTTTTCCTCTTGGTGCTGAAGGGCTTTTCGAAAAGAGGTTGATCCATCACCCTCTGTGGCTAGAATCCCTTGGTCAACATACCAGAACTCCGCATTGACAAAGCTATCTAATATCTCCTGCAAAAAATGCTATTATGTTAAAAATAAACTCTCCCAATGTAATCATTTCCACAGTGTAGTGAGAGTGAGTGGATCTTACAAGAAGCATGTTGTCCAATTTTCTTAAAGCAGGTAGATTAACGTATAGATCTGACCGGGGTCTGCAAGTCATAACCTGAAATCACAGCAAGAAAGAGCCAGGCCAAATAATTTAAGATACTGGTAAATTCGACCATGGTAAAACTTTTCTTTTAGTAGTAACTTTCATGATTATATAAGTTGCTTAGGTTGGATTTCAGCACCACTTGCATTTGAATTGCTTCAGAAACTAGCATGGCATTTTAAACAACAAATCCAATACCGGATACAACTTGTTCGGTAGAATTCAAAAACTGCCCCAGTCTTACGTCATCCTGGAAGACGTTTACAGGGAAAAAGTTTAGATAGCTTTACCTCAAGCTTGCTTCCATCTGGGGCAGTCTGCCACGAGGGTATCAACTCAACAATGTGATCACTAACGGAAAGGAGCCATTCGATCTCTCTTCGCCACATTGTTTTCTTCTCAGGCGGCAGTGGTTCTAACCTCCAAATTTGGCCAAATAAGGTGGCTGCCCAAATTAAGGTATTCAAGGATAAATAAACCTCAAAAAAAGCCAATACCAATTAACCAACACAAACCATAAACTAATGCCCACATAGACAAATAAAATTGATAAAAACTTCAGCATACCACAAAGATTGGTGATGGCATTTGAAATAGCCAAGGCTGTGCAAACCCCATTTCCACACCCAGACATATCTTCTCCTAGCAGCAATTTTGCAAATCTTTCCTTCATCAACTCAATCTCTAAAACCCCATAAACAAACACATCAACAAATTGATTCAAGCAAGGAAAATAGGAGATATATTTCTATCATACTCTATAAACTATAATACCTGAAACTGTGGAGCCTTGTTTCTCCAATTTGCTATCATCCAAGGGGGTTTTCTTTCCATCTTTACAGCGATTAGTACTGGTGCAGTCTTCTGTGTCAGCATTTTCCTGCACACGCCAACCCAATGAAGGTGGTGAACCTGAATCCTCCTCGGAACTACTGTGACTATGTTCTTCTTCTTCATGTCCTGTTGTTTCTGATGTCAAAAAATCAGAACTGGAGCTACTTTCATGACCCTTATCTTCAATCAACTCAGCAAATGTCCCCATTTGAACCCCATTTTCACCTTTCTCTTCGAAAGTTACGTTTTTCTCAACCAAACCCTTCATTTCAGCTTTCTCCTCTTCAAAGACGCCAGGCAAAGCACAAAGAACAGCGTTGTTAACTATCGTAACACTACATTCTAACCTTTGCAAGCAACACCCATTGGACTCCATAGCTTTGCAGCACAAGCTTCTAAAGGATTCTGAAACCCAAAAGCTCTTAGCTTTTAGCTGTGGTACAGACAAACAAAGCTTGAACTGGTAATGCTGTTGTTGAGTGGAGTCTATTTGTTCTTGGTGGGTGAAAGCTGCATCCATAAGGTTGCAACCATGTCTGCTTCAGTGAGGGTGCAAAATGGTATTCAGAAACAAAAAATTAAGAGAATTTTGGTGTGGGTTATTTTTACATTAAAAAGTGAGAAGCTTTGTGTTCATATATATGAGTGGAGTAAAGTTGGTCACGATAACTCAAGCTTGCTCTAAACATGAGTGGGAGAGCCTATAACTATTTAAGACCTCCCCAATTTTCCCATTTTTATTTTCAGATTTTTAAACCGCTCTAATTCTCCTTATTTTAGGCAGCCAAAAACAGACATGTTCAAAAAATAGTATAAAGTAAGATGGATCTATCAGTTATGTCTACCCTTTCTAAATTTGTAATCATTCAATCATTCTTTTTTTTTTTTTTTCTAACTTCTTAAGACACCCTAGGTTTCTAAGCTTTCAAAACTTACCTCCATTGCTAGTTCCTGAAGTTATTTAACCACCCTGAGTAATGACCATTTTGAATGTTAATGGAAACGTGATTTCAAAGCATGTAATTTTAGTATTTTACTTTTATGATGCTTATTCTTCACTTTTGTGTGTCATTCATGCAAAAACCCCCCTTGGCATTCAGAAAAATTGGAATCTTCTTTTTCCAGACCCAAATCAAACTTGTAAAAATCTTCTTTTTTGACTGTCAAAAATCTGTGAATTGTAAATGAAATTCAACAGGTTATGATGGGGTTTTTTGAATTGAATTTCAATTGTTTGTATGTAACAATTTTACTTTGTAAGATATGATTTTGCAAAAGAATAGCTTTTCTTCAAGGAAAAATTAAATGAAAATTCCTAGAAAATATGATCAGCTATTAGTATCACCATATTGTGAATTTTTTTATGAACACTAAGAAAAAGATGATTTGATTTTTGGGCAACATTAAAATGGCTTCTAAGCTTATAACATATTAGGCTTTTTTTTAATGCTAAATAGCTTCTTAAACTATGCTTAACTAATGTTTGGTTACAAAACTGAAAACCAAAGTGGGAAGACAAGAATATTTTGAAGGATTGAGACGGGAATTAAGACATGAAAGCAACATACAAATCAAAGCATTTTTTTTTTTTTGGTCTCATAACTAACATTGAGATTGATTGGGAAAATGACATTGGAGTTGAAGTTAAGATCTAATCATAGTTGTCAAATAATAATCCCATTGTTAACATACACCACTTTCCCCCTATGGCCTTTTCTAACTTTCCTTGCAAGGCTTTGAATCTTTTTGTCACTAACTCCTTGGTTAATGCGGTTGCTCCAACTGAAAAGATTTTGCTTTGCTTTCGGTGGGCTCCCCTAATGGCTACCAAACTCTTTGCCTGATATTACCATCCAATTAGCTTTGTTTATGCTCTGAGTTACGCAGATCATGTCTCAAATAAAACTTCTATAAATTTGGATTAATCCGATCTCACTTATATTACTATTTTTTCATGCTATCATTTTTTTTTCTTCATTCCAGCTCCAAATTCCTTTCTTTAATTGAAAACCATTTCAAAATCTAAGAAAGCCTTTCCCTTGTTCAGTTACAAATTTGCTTTGAGTGATTAGAATCTATATTACCTCGAGTACATATTCAAAACGAACAAGTATTTTTTTTAATTTTATTCATATATTTAAAAATTTATATTTTCATATAATAATTAAATAAATATTGATTAAAGTTGTTAAATACAAATATTTTTTTAAAAAATAAAAATTCGAAGAATATAACCTTGAATATATTTTATTTATGGATTGTTTTGAGCTTTGAATATGTTGTAAAAATTGAGTCACCATACTAAACAAGTGTTTTGGGCTTAATGCTTTCCTCTACACAAAACAGAAAAACCAAAATCCGAGTAAATCCCATAACTAAACATGTGGTAATGAGACCATGATATGAGCCAGAAAACCCAAAGTACAAATAATGACTTAGAACTGGAAATGAGGCTTTATAAAAGTAGAAATTAGCTTCTTTATAATTAACTCAACGTTTGGTCAAGACACACATTAACTCAGCATTTCCTACTTCCTAGGAGGAAGGTCGGGCACTTTCCCAAGCGCATCCGACTTTCCAAAAGCCTTGCTCCCAAAAGCCAAGAATCCAATCGCATGTCCGAAAACAGCAGCGAGGAAAACACCGCCATTAAACGACATGACAGCCAGCATCACCATATAGCTCAGCCCCGCACGCACCGTATGCATCGCCGTCTGGAAAAACCCAGGGGCGACCTTGTTGGCTCCTGGCTTGATGATGCTGCAATAAGAGAGCCATTCGACGATCACCGCCAAGGCAAATACGAGGACCAAGGCCAATGCATACATGCCCGAGCTGCAACCTGGCCAACCCGAGAACAAGATTTCGGATTTATGGCCCCAGTAGAAACTCATGTGTACCAGTGACTTCCGATGACCGTGGAGCACTCCCGTCGTGTTGCAAGCCGATGGCGTTTCAACCGTGTTCACCATCTTCATATAGTTTCTTTCTCTTCCTCTGTTTTCAATTGCTTTGGTCTTCTGATAAAGAAGAGAAACAGGGCTTTTAAAGAGGGAACAGCAGCAAAAAAAAAAAGAAAAAGAAATTCTTATTTTTCTTTTCATTTTTAATCTGGGATTTTTGTTCTAGGAGTTTGCATGGAGGTTCACGCTCATTTCCATGGCTGTAATTTGCAGGGGATAATGGAATTTGTAACGGCTTATTGGTTTATACGTGCTTGGAAAGGGCGTGGGGGAAAAGAGAGAAGACAAAGCGCTTTGGAATCCTGCAAAACTCGTTTTCGAAGCAATCCCATGGAAATGGCATTTCCCAAGTTCACACGGACCGAATGAACTGATACTACAGCAGAGATATTTATTCTCTTTTTCAGACAAGTGTTTTTTTTTTTTTCCTTTTTCTTTTGTAAGAAATTAAGGACCTACTTCATTTTCATATTCTATTCTAGGTTTGTTTAAGGAAAAATGTCTGGCTTTTTATAAAATGCCGTCTTCAATTCTATGGGTGGCAAACAGATAGCAGAGAGGAAATGAAATGGGCTTTTGTACTTTTGAGTTTGGACCATTTAAGAAGTTTATTTAGACAGCCATTGAGAGAGGCTGTTTAAGTTCCTTTGTTTCCAACGATGCCAACCGGAGTCTCGCGATTGGGTCACAACTCACAAGTGGAATGCAAATCGGAAATGAATACGGGCATATGATATTGTTATAGGCTCTGAACCCTTTTTCGAGTTTAGATAGCAGTAGCAATCAGCCTGGCCCAAAAGGCGGGAGCGTGAATCTTGGGCTCAATGAATGCAGTGCAATCCTTTGACCTGCTTTGAATACATTTGTTTTATTATATTATAAAATGTAGTAATAAATTTTTTTATTATATAAATTTAAAAATACTACATATTCATCTCATATTTTATTTATTTTTCGTACGTATTTATATAAAAAAATTATTTGATATATAGGCGATGAAGTATTTTAACTTAATAATATCTTATTTTTTTAGTTTTAAATATACAAAAAAAAACATGTAATAATTTTTTAATTTCATATATAAAATTAAAAAATCTTACATCGATATATCAAATAATTTTTCTTGATATAATCATCATGTGTATTTTAGAGGTCTCCTTCCTGTCTAACTTCTTACAAATAATAAATTGATAATTGTATAGTGATTGAAATAATTTCCAAAGATAATAAACAAACTAAATTCCAAAGATAATAAACAAACTAAAGTGTACAAACAGTGCTTTTAATTAGAAAATAATAATAATAAAAGATCCCAATTGAGAAAGTTGGCAAAATCGGATATTTGTCGGATATCTATTTGTTGTCCACATTTTTTAGTGAGTGATTTGTAAATTCAGATTTAAATTATGTTAAAATTTATCATATATTCTAATTCTAAAATAGGCTAATCTTCGTTCACCAAACCCTTTTCTTTTAATAAGTAATCAGATTTTATTAATGGACAGATATTTTTTATTTTTCAAAGTTATTTATTATTTATAGTAACATTAAAAGGAAAATCTTAACTCCATTTGTTAGCAAAATTCATAAATATAAATTTTTTATTTAAAATAAAATTGAAGTGAAAAAGCCGCATTATAAGTATTGTTTGGAGGCTGATTCTCAAAGTTCTCAACGGTCTATCCGTCTTCAACTCCGCCGCAGAAACAGTAGAATCTCAAAGACTTTTCTTTTTTCTTTTTCCTTTCAATTGTTTCCATTTTCTTTATTAAAAAATAAAAAATTTCCTTCATCTATATATATACATACATACATATATATATATATATATATATAAAAGCCGAAGAGAGGCCTTAATTCAACCCATTCTTTCCCTCGATTTCCCTTTCTTTGTCTTCCTTTTTGTTTCTCGATCTTAATCGTGGATCGCCAGTCTTTGATCGCTTCAAGAATCGGTTGTTGAAGGAAGCAAAGAAAGAGAAAACATAAATAAATTTCTCTTTTTCTTATTATTATTATTATTATTATTATCGGAGTTTAAGGTTTTTTTTTTTTTTTGGTAAAAAGGGGAATATTTGCTGAAGATTGAGCGGTTTCTAATTTAATCATGTTGACCTTAACTGGTGGGTTTTGAAGTACTATGGAACTGGTTGTTACACGACAACAAGATGACGCTTTACATTGGTCGCGAAGCTTCAAAGGCGAGAGTTTGCGTGTGTTTTCTTGCTCTTTCTATACGAGACATGGAAATTATAAGGGATTTTAATTTGATATTTTGGTTTTATTTATTTGTTTTTTATGTAGTTATGGAAGAGAATTTGTGCGGAGACTACTACAGAGATCAACCTTCTCCTAGAAAATTGGAAATATGTTCTTACCGGTCTCATTTTTCAGGTTTCATTTTATTTTTCAGAGGCAAAGCTAGCATTTTTTTTCTTCTAATAGATATGCTTGTTTTGATGAAGAAAGTAGGATCTGGTAAACTGTAATGATCGTGGTTTCTTTTTTACTTCTAACTTAGAAAAATGAAAGGTTATGCTTTTAGCATAAGATAAATCTATATCATTGTTCATACAGATGACACTGCTTTTAGCTATGGAAATTTTGACCTAAATAGATGTCATTGTGGATTTTTTTTAAGCTTTCGAATGTTACTTTTCATTGTTTATCAAAAGATTTTTGGGTCATCCAATTTTGTTTAGTGTTTGTATTTTTTCTAAATTCAAGTATACTTAATTTATTGTCATTTTGTAGCCTTTTGTTTTGGGTCTGAAATGTGCATTTCCTCTCTGCAGTACATTCATGGCCTAGCTGCCCGAGGAGTTCATTATCTACACCGGCCTGGGCCAACACTTCATGATCTTGGATACTTTCTTCTTCCAGTAAGTGCAACTTTCTTTTGTTTTTGCTTTTTGCTTATCTCTATTATGTGCCAATTATGAGGTAAAATGCATTCTTATACTTAATTTTGCTTGCAAATTTTAGGAGCTTGGGCAAGATAAAGCCTACATCAGCGAGACACTGTTCACCTTTGTCTTTCTATCATTTTTCTTGGTAAAGTTATTCCCATGTTGTTGGATGTTTTTATACCTCCCCCCCTATAATTCAAATTCATTAGTTTTATTCACTTCTAAAATGCGAATTGCTATTTGCAGTGGACTTTCCATCCTTTCATCTTCAAGGTCAAAAAGATCTATACAGTTCTAATTTGGTGCAGGGTGCTAGCTTTTTTAGTTGTGAGTACTGATGCGTTAGTGGATATTTTTTGTTCTGATAATATATGCGCCCAACATTGGGCCTTGTTCTATAATAGCTTTAAGGTTCTTCCTTTTGTTGTATTATGCTAATGTATGTTACCATGGTTGAATGAGAATCAACTAAAGCATTGCTGGATTCTTCTATTAAAAATTAGATGAATAGTTATTCTCATTCTCTGGCTAGTAATTTATTGAGCTGCTAAATCGATTTGAGTAGCTCATCCAACCCTGTTTGATATCAGTCAAGACTCAAGTGAGCTTCTTTTTTGCTCAAATAGGATTTAATTCCTCTCCTCCCTTTTTCTTTGTAACCAAAGGTGTCTATCAATTTTAAGTACCTTTTTCACCAGTGACCTGTCCAATAAAATTGAACTCAATGCTGAAGTTGTTCAACCACCTTTACTAATTTGGTGAATCTTGATAAATCATGAAACCTTAAGCATCTCTCTGTATTTTACTTACAGTTGTTTGTTCTCATTCTTTATTTGCTGTAGGCTTCTCAAATTCTCCGAATTATCACATTCTATTCTACTCAGCTTCCTGGTCCAAATTATCATTGCCGAGAGGTATTGTCTAGAATTTATGCGTGTATTTGCTCTTGATTTATATTTACATTTTCAATTTTTTTCCTGCACTTTTATATTTGTTCTCTGGGAGTTAATGTAAGAAATGAAATCGGATTTTTAAGATCATCTTAGTAAATAACACGTGTTTTTGCAGGGTTCGAAGCTTGCCAGGTTGCCAAAACCAGATAGTGTGCTAGAAGTCCTCTTAATTAATTGTGTGTATTGTTATTTTGCTGAAATTTCTGTTTATTGCTTTTAAAGATTGTAGATATGTTTTTTCTAATAGGTGTTTGGCTCATTTGATTGTCAAATTTGCAGTTCCTCAAGGTGTAATATATGGTTGTGGTGACTTGATTTTTTCATCACACATGATCTTCACCCTAGTCTTTGTGCTCACCTATCAGAAATATGGCACACGAAGGTTAAACATGGTTTATTCCTTTTGCATACTTGCTTTTAGCTATTAGGCTGAAGATAAAGGGAAAAGACTTAAAGGAAGCGTAATTATTGGGAACATCAAGAGATTATGATGTTGAGTACCATTCTGACAACATTGGGATTCGCAAAAGCAAAATGTTTAGATTGGGTTGTACCCTAAGTATGTTTCTTGTATAAAATAATAGGCAGTGCATTCTAGCTTGCTCTGTAGACATACATATGAGTAGACAAATTGATTGGTTTGAGACTGTATGGTTTGTATAATTGCAGGTGTATAAAGCAGTTTGCTTGGTTGGTAGCTATTATTCAAAGTCTCTTGATTGTAGCATCCCGCAAACATTACACCGTTGACATAGTTGTTGCATGGTATGAAGTATACTTTCGAAATTTATGTTTATAATTAAACTTTATTTTTCTCATTTTAGTTTGACAGTAGTATGATTTTTCTGTAGGTATACTGTTAATTTAGTGGTATTCTTCATAGACAAGAAACTGCCAGGTTAGAATGTTTTTATCTTATCGAACATTGATCTAAAATTATTTTAATTCTTATCCCACTGGTCGGGTTTAACCTTTGGGAGGGGTTCTAACATTAAGATTTACTGCAGAATTGCCTGACAGAACTGGTGGAAGTTCACCTCTTCTGCTACCATTGAGCACCAAAGATAAGGATAGTAGGACCAAAGAAGAGAATCACAAGCTCTTAAATGGGAGTTCTGTAGACCCTGCAGATCGGGTATAGTAATTTTATCGGTTCATGCTTCTCCTCTTTGAATATCTTCACAGTGATATCAGATATAGATTGGCATTTATTATTTTTTTTTTAAATTTGTTTAGAGGTTGAGAACTCAAATTAATGGCAAGATTCTGGAAGATGCCAATGGAAACCAGGTGGATACTGCAATGAATGGTGCATAGATGATTGAAGCTGATGCTATGACTGTAATGGGGCTGTTTTGAAACCTTATGATGTTGGATTAAAAGGCTTAGCTTCTTCCAAGAATGATAAATTTTATTTGTATTCTTAAGAAAAGAGTAACTTCCCATGTCTTGGTTTAAACCATCAGCCATGATCAGCATCCAACATGTCTGCTGGAAATTTCCCAAGTTCCTATTGCTGCTGTCATTCCCTTTCATTAAGTTGATAGTGCCTCTTTTACTGTAGCTGTTGAAAAATGTGAATGGTGGAATGTAATTGTTCTTCTCTCAATGCCGAAGGCTGTTGAGATAAAAACTTCTTTCGAGTGACTGTTTAAAATCTTTATAATTTCGTTTCGATACGGTATTGCAAGTGGGGACTTGAATGTTAATAGAATTGAAATCCCAACTAAAAGCTGAAAAACAATGAAAAGTGTGGTGACAGATCTCAAGAATTTAGAGTAGTTTAAAAGGGATAGGAACTGTGGCCCGCAGGCCAGGCTTTAAAAAACTGATTCCTGCAACTAAAGTGCTGATGGTGTCCATTTCTTTACTGTTGCATGTGCTTTGTCTATATGTTATT
>JBBYHO010000013.1:1476946-1492515 GCA_038382025.1 Adansonia gregorii
GCCACCACAATTGAATAAATGTAAAAAGAAAAAAAATAGTGTACTTAAATCAACGCAAAGGTTATTCGTCTTTATATTTCTCAGCGTTTAGATTTAACTACGCCCTGACTGAGGGGCAGAGGGCCTCAAGACCCACCAAAAACCTGCAGATTCTTCTCGTCCATCCCATGCATAGTCACGAATCATAGCATCCTATAGTAAATATGAAAAAACAAGCTGGCATGGACGAAGGTGTTGTTTTTTGCAAGAACTGACTACATTTAAAATCACCAGCCTTTTGCGCACAAACCTATAAAAAGAATTGAATGCTGCTGAGAATGACTGAGAATCGAGGACATACAATCCACTCCACCTTCATCCAAACCTCTTCTTTGCTACAGACAACAAGGGGTCAATTTCAAGTTTCGAGACTCAAAACCTTCCTTCCTATTTTTCCGTTCAAAATAGTGCTAAAATTCAGTTTTTCTTTTTCTTGTTTGAGTACAGTTAAAATTGTTGTGGTCCGAACTTCTAAAGAAAATTCGGAGAGTATTTTATTTTTTAAAAGACTTATCCGTTGGCTGACCTGACCACCAATCAAAGATAAGACCGGAAGGATCACGCTCGCCTACATTAGGTTTTAGGTGGAGTAGGAAATAACTTTGGCTATAAAGTGGGGGAGTGTAGGCCAGGCAGGCAGGCACGTTGCACAACAATGTTGGGTGGGTTTATCCATGCCCCACCCTGCACACAGTGTTAACAAATCATCCCTCTCTTCAAAGCAAAGCAAAAATCTTTTTTTTCCCTTTTTATTCTTTTGCTCCCCACACCACAAAAAAAAGAAAAACTTTTTTTTTTCTTTCTTATAAAACAAAAAGGGAATGAGATAGTGGAAAATTTTGCTTCTATAATTAAAATATAAATATATTTAAATTTATATATTATAAATTATTAATATATTAAAATTTATTTTAAGTATATAATTTTTTAAAATAATTATAATATAAAAAATAATACAAGTATATAAAACCTTATAACATTGTCTAGCCTGGAGAGTACATTTACCTAAAGACATATCCCATCTTCCCCTTTTTCTATTGTGGTTAACAAACAAGTTTGCTTTTACAACTGTAAGCCTTGTATCCAATAATTTGCAAAAGTACCATATTTGTTCACATGTTTGACATTTTAGTAAAACTAGTTTTTGAAGCTCAAGGGCACGACCTTTTTTCTTAGGAAAGAAAATGGAGCCCTTTTGTTGAAAGTAATTTGCAAAAACAAAAAACAATCAAATAAATGCGTCTTTTTGTGAATATAAATGAAAATATACCAAAAACTCAAAAAAAAAAAAAAAAAAAAAAAGAGAGTGCATTTGAGAATTTAGATAAAGTACAAGTGCAAAGCTGCCCTCGCTTGTAACATTTCCTCAGTCAGCAACCACCAAGCGAGAGAGTTAAAACGTATTTAATTTTCACAACGTCCAAAGCCCCAACTTTCATTTTCTTTACTTTCTTCCCTCTGGTACTTCACCTAGAAGCCTTGAAAAAAAAAAAAAAAAAGGGAAGAAGTCACCTTAGTTGTAAATGGAATCATCACCTGGCAAATCTTTGTAGACCAACAAAAAAGAAAACCAAAACTCAGATTCAATCTCTAACTCACTTCTGCAATGGCCCTATTCTTCATTTCCAACTACCTCACAGCCCTAACTTCTCTTATTTTTCTCTTCAAAATCTTAGCTGCAGAGCCAAGTTCGTCCTTTTCTTTCAAAAATTTCCGTAAAGATCCAAAATTTGAGTCCAATATTGCTTTATATGGTGATGCACATATTGATAATGATGGCTTCTTGATTCAACTTACTAACTCAATGAGTTGGAGTGCTGGGAGAGTCATGTACAAGAAACCCATCAAGCTTGTTGAAGGTAAAGTCAGGAATTTTGCTTCTTTTTCAACTTACTTTTCCTTCTCAATGTCCCATGAAAATGGTGATGGTTTGGCTTTTATTATGGTTCCTAGTACTTTTAAAGTTAGTGTATTGGGAAATAGTTCGTTTGGGATTTCTCTTGGATCGGACAAAAGTAAAAGCGGTATTGTAGCTGTAGAATTTGATACCTTCAAAGATACCAAGCATGGTGATTTGAATGAAAACCATGTCGGCATTGACGTTGGTAGCTTTTTATCAGTTAAAGTGAGAAATCTATCATCTGTCAATTTGGTTTTAAACAATGGAGAAAAGTTACATTCTTGGATTGATTATGAGGCAAGCTCCAAGAGACTGGAGATTAGGTTGAGTCAATCTAGTAGTACCAGGCCAGATGATCCCTTGCTTTCATACTCAATCGACTTGTCAAAACATTGGGACGATGAGGAAGTGTTTGTGGGCTTAAGCTCATCAAATGGGAACTCTTCTCAAACATGCTTTATTCACTTGTGGAGTTTTAAGCTAAGGCAGGTTCCGAATTGGATGCATTCCCAGCCACTTGATCCTGAGGCTATTGCAAAGAACCCCAAACCTCAGACAAAAGCGCACGAGAGCAGCAAATGTTTTTGGAAAGTGATTGTTGTGTTCATCTTTGGTGGTGCATGCGGAGCCTTGACAGCTTCTTGCCTGCTATATTTATGGGCCATCTTTGGTCATAGACGTCCTGTGGCGCCCGAAGAGTGTGGTGCGCTCCCTGTGGATTTTGAGTACAAGAAGGTCGAAGTAGTGGTAGTAGATAATGCTGACAAAGATGCCAAGAAGTAGATCTTAGAATTGGGATTCTGATTGATGTTTTTATGTTGTAAATTGATGATCTTTCGTAATTGTAATTGCGGGGTATTGTGTGTGCTTGTAGCTGATGACCAATTTGTGAAAAATGTAGCTCTTGGTTACGTAGTATTTAACGGAGGCATTGAGATTCGCCTTTAATATATGTAAGCTGTAATGTTGCTTGTCTTAACCTTATAACTCTGTAAATGCATAATTATCGAGTAAGTTCTTTGCCACGTTGTCGGGATTTTTGATTTTCACAAGGTATGTGAAATATGATATTTCAAAATATATAGAAAAAATTTTTAAATTTATATTTATGTTAAATATATATTTGACATTGATATAGATTCTTTGCGATAAGAAATCTATAACTTAGACCTGATTTGAGGGTAGATGAATGGATTGAAAGGTCTCTGCAGGGACAAACTACACATCTATCCTGCGGTTTAGGATATCATGCTCAGTGCAGTAAGCTATCTTAGGTAGGGTTAATTAAGGTTCTCTCAGAACTTTACCAAAAAATCGAAAAGAGAACCGTTGCTGGAATTATATTATGGTGTGGCAAAATGACATACTGGAATTTTAAGAAAGTGGAAACGTATGGCACTTCAAGATCGAAAATCGGAAGAATCAAAACTGGAATTATCCATATATATAACATTAATATTGACTTACAAGCTTTCTAGATTAATTCTTTCTGGAATTTGTACTTTTTTTAGCATTGTTTTACATTAGCTAATAATATCCTAGAACCGAATCATTCTTGATACCCCTCTTCCTCCTCGTGATCTTTGTCATCAGCAGTTGCATCCTGGTGCTGCTGATGCTCTGAGACCAAATTGATATCGTTCATGTCCTCGGGAGAATTCTATCTCATGCATACCTTCGTTGTATACCAGTGCAAGAAAGCCTTTCTCCTGAACATTTCCTGGATTGAAGTCGAGTTCCCAATAAAAGTTGATGCGATTTTCAAGCCATTTGGAGGGATGTCACAGACAGATGATTTGACATTGTTTGGAATCCATTCCACAAAGTACAATGAATTCCTGCCTGGACAGTGAGCATCTGCTCATCCATTTCCTTCGTGCTCATTTTGCTTCTGAATATAGCTGGAGCCGTAAGGTACCTTCCATGTCGCGGATCAGCTGCACACATCATGTTCTTGGCATCCCCACAGTTGCTGGATGAGCTGATGCACAGTTAGGGTTCTGGACTGCTGGGATCTACAAAACGTAAGAGACGCAAAGCCAACCATGAAGAAGTGAAGCCTAGGGAAAGGAATGAGATTCACAGCGAGCTTCCTAAGATCAGACTTTAGCTGACCATGAAATCCCAAACAACATGTAACTCCAGATATTGTAGCAGATGTCAAATGGTTCAAATCCACAAACAGGCTATAGCACAGATGCAGATTATAATGTCTAATTTGAAGTACATTATCATCTGCTATTCACATTCTACCAACTTCTTCCAGGTGCAAGAGAAATAGTTCTGATGGAGGATGGAAGGAGTTTAATTTATTTCTTCAAATTCCATCCTCAATCAGGTCCCTGAGCTAACAATCAATAACCTTTTTCCCAATTTCTCTACTTCAAAGCATATATCACAATAGCTGACATAGTTTTTTTTCCTTTTAAAGCTTGCCAAAGGCACAAATATAACATATCAAGCATCTTTAAACAAATGCAAACGTAAACAAGTGTTGTAGACCAACATACCCGCCCTAAATTAAAACCTGAAATCTTGTCTTAAAATGAAGGTATTTATGAATGATCAACAAAAATATTGATGTCGTTGAATAGGAAAACATTCATATAATACCAAAGGACTGAACTAAACCAATCACTAATTTATCCATTAAGATTATATATGTTAACCCTCTTGCTAGCGGAGGAAGAACCATGGCTGATAACTAAACCCAATCTTCTAAGACTGAAAACTTAACCTGAATGAGACAGGACAGGCAGTGATCATCATATTAGAACAGTAGGGACTGGATCTCAGCATGGAAAAATGTCTTCAATCCCTTTAAAAGGGAGTTCAGATAGATAACGCAGTTTTTAGAGTAGCATCATGGATCCAATCCAAGCATCTCGCAAACTCGTACAACATGGATTAACAAGTAAAGGGATTCAATTTTAACCAATTAATGTAACAAAAACAAAATTAAAGTTCAATGGATCTCAGTATTTGATTAGTGTTATCTTCATTTCCTTTCAAAGAAAGTACTATCAGATAGATAACGCAGAATAATATTAACATCTTTGATCCAAAAAAAAAAACCCAGAAAAAGAAAGAGTTGAAATCAAAACATCTCAGATTGAAAAATGCCCACTTTGTTTCTTCACTGACAATCAAAGTGCAAGGATAACAAGTTACTCATCTCGTCATTGATGTCCTACTTTTATATTTGAAAAAAAAAAAATAGTCGTCAAAAACAAAAACATATCAATCATCAGAAAATAAAAATTCAGATTGTTGTGTTAAAAATACCAGTTCTGCTTTAGAAAACATGTTACCCTGAAACATTGGTTATCTCAGGTACGGAATCCGACAGAGTGCAGCCGCTCCTATGGTGATTAGACCTTAGAGCCAAACCCTAAGATATTGAACGAGGCAAGGCACGCTCTTAATATTTGAATGAAGGCCTTTGTCAGAACAACCCTATAAATTTATGGGTTTTTGATCCCCTCGTGGACCGATTTTTCTTTATTTATTTGAAATGTCTTGTGGAACTGAACAAGTCCAAGGTTTTTGGGTCTAAACTTGTACTGCCTGCTCTTGGATTGTCGTCTTTGTCCAAGAAAAGTTGATTAAGTGGATTTTAGCGTAACATTATTAGGTGGAATTTATGTCACTATGAGCTCATCCCATGGCCAACGGCAACTTTTCAGTAGGATGCAAATTTTATACAACATTGAAATCAAATCTGTTAAGACTGTCGTGTCGTTTGTATATTTTTGGTACATTAGAGTTGATTGATGAGACATCTTAGCTCGAGAAACCATAAAGCCCGAGGGCTCAATTTCCATTTGAGCTCGTGGATAAATAAAGTCCATAAATTCATCTCCAAATTTGTGCCACAAGATCAGGATCATATGTGTATGGAGTCTTTTCTTCTTTCCCAAGTCACGGCATGTTGACAAAATAAGCCTTAGATTGAACGAACAATCCAGATTCTAGAGGTAAATTGACCATTTTCTTCCCTTCTTTCTGGTTATATAAGAATCCTTATTTGCTTTTAGCAGTTACCAATTTTATATCTACTTTGAATCCTTCAGTTAGATCTTCAGTTTTGCAAATCAAACTTGTTTCTCCAACATGGGTCTGATTCTTGGTAAGATTACTGTGGAAACCCCAAAATATGAAGTGGTTCAAACCACAGCTGACTATGAAATTCGAAAATACTCGCCTTCAGTTGTAGCAGAAGTCACATACGACCCATCTCAGTTCAAGGGGAACAAAGATGGTGGCTTTTCAGTGTTGGCAAATTACATTGGTGCTTTAGGCAATCCCCAGAATGCAAAACCTGAAAAGATAGCCATGACAGCTCCAGTGATAACTAAATCGCCTGGAAGTGAGAGTGAAAAGATTGCCATGACCGCTCCTGTGTTAACAATGGGTGACAAAAACATGGTGACTATGCAGTTTCTGCTGCCATCGATGTATAAGAGGGCTGAGGAGGCACCCAAGCCACTGGATGAGAGGGTAGTGATACGGGAGGAAGGGGAAAGGAAATATGGGGTGGTGAAGTTCGGAGGCGTGGCGACCGATAAGGTAGTGGAGGAGAAGGTGGAGAACCTGAGGAAGAGCTCGGAGAGAGATGGGCACAAGGTGATTGGCGAGTTCTTATTGGCTAGGTATAATCCCCCTTGGACTTTACCACCTTTCAGAACTAATGAGGTTATGTTACCAGTCGAGTGAGTGCTAAACTATGTGTTGTCACTTGTATCTAGCTGTTCTTTTTCTTACGATTATCAGTCTTGAAATGCTCTTGTTAGTCAATCACAAATAATATATGTATATTTTGGAATTTTAGATGGATTTTCATTTCTTTTTTCTGCTACTTTTCATCTTTATGATGTAATAACGTCACGGAAAGAAATGCTGCCAAATTTTGTGGGATTTATTGTCTCGAAATGAAATTTGATTGCATAGGCTACAAAAAGGTTCTTAACCAGAATATGAGCTTACTCTGATTTTTACCATTTCGAGTATTGTACACACAGCTCTCCACCCTTGAATGGGCAAATAGATCATTAACATGTCCCAGGCCATGAACATTTTTCATCTCGATCTCAACAGGCGAAAAACTTAACTACAATAGTGATGACATTGAAAAGGATAAGTGGTAGTCTCAGGAATTGGCATGCATGTATGAGCCCAATTATCTGCCCCTTAAGTGTATTTCGTTTCCCTCCTTAGATTTCTGCCAAGGTCCATCCTCTTGGAGCAGGAACCTATCTTCATTCAGTATTGCTGACGCATTGGCAAAGAGCAGAAAACCTTCTAGCAAAGTCCAGAACCCCATTTTCTGCACAAAATAAGGTTTCAGTTACTCATATTCCGGACTCCGGACAAATACGTTGGGTTCTTAGGCAAATACTGATAGGTGGTACTTGGTAGCAACAGGGGCAAGATCAATAGAATCAACATATGTCTACGGAAGCATTATTGCAAATGTTCAACCTTTGATTAACTTTCATAACAACACTAATGATCAAGCAACATAATTTTACAATTAGAACGCTAAAAATTTAGCCGATTTTAGGTTTATGATTTTGGGGTTCAAGTGAAAATAAATTGTGGGCAAAAAATAAAAAAATTTATTCCAGAAATTAGCTCTCGATGAGTGATTCAGATTTGTGAACAGAAAGAACCAAAACAGAGCCTATTAATGGAGATAGAGAAAAAAAAAACAGATAGGAATTTTTCTAACATGTAAAAAGAAGCAATCCAGGAAGAAATTGTTTCAAGTAGCAAATCGTACTTTTTCGTGAGATTACAGATCAGTTTCATCAACTCGAAGCAGAGATTAAAGAAGAATGGAAACGAAGTCAAACAACTAGCCCAACAAAACTCTTTGGAGGAACCGAACCAACAAGAAAGTTGCAAAACAACAGCCGACCTGAGGTTGTTGTGCCACGTTGGGTTCGGGAAAACTTTTGATCTAATCGATAAGATTGCCCTTGCTTACGTAGTCCTCGAGCTGCTAGCCGTTGGATTTATCCTTTCTTTCTTACATGACCCGAAGAGTAAGACCCATAAAACACGACCCGATAAAATTTATCAGACAAAAGACGAAGCTAAAATGGGAGAGGAAAGCACCTACGCTGACATGGATAAACCCTACAACATTTGAACAGATCAATGGCATCACTTCTTCAACTTCCTCACTCTTTCTCACTATTCTTGAACTCTTCGAACCCAAAAATCAAGTTTTTAAGTTCTACAGAATTGTAACCTTACCAAGAGCGTCAGTCGAAACAAACGGAGCTATTGAATCTGCAAAAACAACTCGCCTAGGCAGGAAAAAGCTGCCAACTTAGTCTTCTCTAGCAAAGAAAACAAGGCGCGCGAGGAAAACCCAGACTGGGAATGGTTCTAGTGAATCTGAAAGCGAGAGAGAAGAAGATGAGCTAGGAGATTTCGACGATGGCATGGATTTGCCTTGCGAAGAACCTCCTTTGGCCCGCTGCTTCGGCGCTGCACAAAAGGAGTTTCTACCCATAGTGAGAGTGAATGAAGACACGATGCATTCAGATAAATACTTGGAAAATGCTTCAATGGGATCCACCTGAGTTCGGAAGGGCTCCATGTGGGCCACCATCAAACGTTGCAATCTCGCACGTGAGGCTTGGAGGGAGAGCTGCGTTCATGGGGAAAGTTGGGGAAGATGAGTTTTGCAATGAGCTTGTTTGATGATGAATAAAGAGAACATACAAACCAGAGCTGTTAAATTTGATGAGAACGTTAAGACTGGGTGTACTTATATGAAGGTTAAGTTTGATGAGAATGCGAAGTTGAAGATGGAAACTGTTCAGGAATCTGCTGAGGACTCTCTTCTTAGCTCTGAATTGAATCTTGCTGTTTTCAAAGAGGTGATTCTTAGGACTTACTGTTGATTTTTAAGCAATGAAAATCCATATTTGCAAATTCATAGGGAAGGAAATTTACCTAGTAGTTGGTGAACATTTCTTGTTAATTGAGTTGTTGACTTCTCAATGTATAAACCAGTTTTGTCTAAATGATTGAAGTAGATCATATGGTTGAATTGAATTTGTTGACTGAATATGGGTGTTTTGTTATCCATCATTGATGCAGGCTACGATTTTCCACTTCAATTCAGAGGTTTTAGTATCTCCTTCCATTCAATCTACACTTTTTAAAGCAATTGCATGGTCTAAGAAGTTTGGGGGGGCTCATATTTTTCGATTTGAATCTGCCACTGCCCTTGTGGAGATCTCGTGATGAAACGAGGAAGTGATCAAGAAAGCCTGGAAAAAAGCGGACATTATTGGGGTTTTAAGGCAAGAGCTGGAGTTTCTACTGGATGAAGAGTATTGCGAGAGGAAGAGAAACCTTAATATTATGCTGAAAGTTTCGATCAAACCAGGAATCGTCGAGACTACTATCATTGTACCCACGAGAAAATCTCTCCTTTGCAGCATGACAGACTAAAATTTCTGTTTGTGCCTGATGGAACACTTAGAACGCATTACCATACACCTTCATTTGATGGTGTGGTTGTGGGAACAGAGGATGTGCTAATAACACCGTTCACTTGCGATCTAACTGGTTCAGGCGATGCTGTTGCGGCTGGCATTATGAGGAAACTGATTACTTACCCTGAGATGTTTGAAAATCAAGATACCTTAGGGAGACAGCTACGGTTTGTAATCAGGAATTATATCACGGTGGACTATTAGTGCTGTGAGAGGTTTTCGTACAGGGAGTGCTACACAAAATCTGAAGGGACGGGTTTATGTACCTTCAATGTGGTAGTTGAGATCCAGTGAACATGATAGCAGAATTTTACTATATTTTTCTTGACAGATTATGAGGTTTTTTTTCCCCACCCAATGAATATGGATAAGAATTTATGAAAGAGGAAATGGCTGCATGAAATGAACATGGCTTAGATTGCTTATGAAAGAAAATGAAACTGAGAATAAGATAATAGAATCTGCTCGAAGCATTTGGGAAACAATTTCCATTATGTTTTAAGATATTACATCCAAGTTCTAAATTTGGCAAATTTTTTTAACAACCAAATTATTGAAAGAAATAATGAATAAATCAATACTGTAATTCCACTGTGACATATATGCGTGTGTGCTTTGTATAACTAACCTGATTTGCCTCAGAATTATACATCTTCTCTGCTTCCCTAAGTTTCTGGTAGGGTCTTCTAACAAAACTGAAAACGGTACTGTATAATTCGGTAGACACGAATCAAATGAGACATCTGAAATCATAAGAATTCTCAGCCCTGTAGGTGGCTGCTGCAGGCTGCAAGTCTCCTTACCAGGGGAAAGCACTCATATCAGCCATCCTGCAAAGGGCAGTGTGTAATTGAACCGACATAGTCCACTGACAAAGTACTATCTTTGAACTGAACTCAAGGTCTGGTCGAACTTCAGGCTGCTAATTTGCTGCTCTCGAGATCTGTTACAGATGCATCCAGGAAGGGGATTTGCATAAAAATTCTCCTCTAGTCGTGGTGACTCCCCTGGCTGTCTTAGGTATGGAGCTCCAAGCCTGTCAGAGTGTAATCTCTTTACTTCCGAAGAGAACTGTTGCCAAGATATTACACCTTCATCCAGCCGATCAATGAGGTTGACAAAATTTTGTCTGAAAAAAAAAAAAAAAAGATTATGCCACTATAGTAGTCTTAATTTCCTGGCTTCAAGAAATAAATTCTGCATGTATATAATACGTCCTAGATTGAACAGACCTGTCAGGATTGATGGTCTTTCGAAATCCTTCAAACCTTCTGTGCCCCTGCACTGCTTTAGCCATATTCCCATCATGCGTATACACAAAGACATCACTTTCAAGTGCCACAATATAATCCAAGGCAGCGAGGCGATTCTGATATGGCTCGAACAGTTCCAACTCTTCTTCAGTTGCCAAAGTAGAATGAGAGAAGACGTTTGGATACTCTGAACGGAAGGCTGTCATACTATTGCTTCCATAAATCTCTCCTGCAACGATGTAGATAGGCGTACTGGAAGGGTAACCCATGGCCTTGAGGAACACGGCTGCCTCTCGAGGGGTCATTGGACATCCCCCTTGACTTCGCCGTTCTTCACTATCTATCTCTTTCTCCTTCCAATGCCTAACGTTGTATCTCATAGCCCTGAGTTCATCACCCTCTTCTACAGTAAGATTATGGATGCAGCCCGTGAATGCAAGCATATCCTTCTCATACCTGCAATTAAGATTAGCCCTATTTACCTCAGAGACTTCATAAGAAGAAATACTACTAGAAGCCAAAAATGTCAGTACCTTAAGTGTAAGGCAATATATGGCTCATTATTGTTCCTCAGCCTATCAACTAAAGTCCTCCCAAGATCCTCTATCCCTTTTGTATACCGGAGAGCCTCATAATTGGCTCGGCACCTTAGTCTTTGAATGGAGGCTGGAAGGCCATTATTAGCAAGCCTTGAATCAGTATGCGTGAACTTGATCACCTTATGTCGCTTTAGTAATGGAAGCACCTCCCTTCTGTAGTAACTAGCCTGCAATTTAAGCATCTAAGACACCTTTCTAGTAACACTACAACCAATGGAGTATCATCATGCATTCAACAAAATTTCGAATCTTTCCATACCTTTGACCAGGAAACCGGGGCCTTTACCAGGGGCTTTATTAGTGAGTGCTTAGCAGGTAGATACTCAACAATCTCAATATCATCTTTCAGAACTTTGATGAAGTGTCTCCAGTCAAAAATATCCTTAAAATCACTGTGCAACATGTATTAAAAAAATGTTAACCTTTGAAGCTTATAAAGAACAAAACAGATATCAAAATAACTTATGTTTTTTAAACTCGGGTTTAAGTGTCAAATACGGAAATATGTCTAAGATGAGTGTGTTCATTTGGAGGACCCTTAAAGGGTCATATCTAAATACTCATGCTGGATATGGATACTTTAAAAAAAAGGTCGGAGCAACATTTAGAACAACTACAGTGATTAATTTTACCTAGGGTCAGTCCAAAATGACTCATGATCAAGAGAAGGTAGAAGCAAGGTGGCATTCATTATCTTGGCAACAGCAACCATATCACAGATCTGCAAATCAAAAGAGCCAACAGATTAGCCTCTGGAAAAGATTAAAAAGTTAAAAGAGAAAATAATAGGCTGATCCTATCCATGTCTAGGGAAAACAAAGCCGTCAAAAGACAAACTTACTCCTGTTCTCATTTGATTCAATCCACCATTGGCGTGAACAATAATATAACCATTAGTCTTTGCTCCTGTCCCTGAAGTTAGTTCAGATTCTTAATTAAAAAAAAATTCACATAAACAAACCCTTTTTACCAAGTCGAGAAGGGAACATGACGTACTTATTCGATTCTTAGGTCGAGATATACATTGCTGATAATTGTCACTATTTGGTTTCATCCAAATTTCTGGGGTCTGCATATGAAATAAAGCAAGTAAATTTTAAACACCTTACTGTAATGGGGAAAAAAAACATGAACGTTACCTTTTAATTTACTATTACACCAACCAAGAAAAGGTAATAGTTGGTTCAAAATATTATTTACAAGATATAGAATTCCATAGATTAGAAATCAAAAGTAAACAAAAAAACCAGTGGAAATACGCTGTTTGGTCAGAGCCATCATCCTCAAGAAATTTCAATGAAATAACATATTTCTTTTATTGGCCAAAAAAAATAGAAGAAAAAGAAAAGAAACTTACGGAGATCCTTTCAAGAACACGTTTGGGCATGGAGTGTTCAGTCTCGGCTACAACGCGTTGGGCCATGGCCCAATCTTGTTTAAACGTCTGTAAGATGAACAGTCCGTTTTCTTTCTTCCATTTGCCGTTAACCTCAACATGAGTACTAAGAAGCGAGACTCTGAAAAAAAACGAAACAACCGCCATGCACAACAGAAGACCGAGGATCTTACGGCCAATGTTCCTGCCAGATCTCAAACTCTGAGCCATATGAACCGCCCAATGACACAGTTCGTCAACCCAAACGAGCCACGTATCGGGCACCCAAGAGAACAACAACTTCCTGCGAAGCTGCAGATACCTAATCAAGGGGTGGTTCTGGTGGTGCTGCAAATAATGGGAGCCGCAGGAGGAAGAAGAACCGGAGGGAATGTAACCGTTGGGGTTGTCGGCTTCTTCATCGTCAGAGGCGAGGTTGCAATAATCCGCGAAAGAAGATGAATTATTGCTGTCGTACTCTGCTGCTGTTGGAAGATCTGCCACGCGTCGTCTTGTAGTGGTGGGTCCGCCTTGTATCGGGCTCCCATTCGCCGAGTTGTTTGCACCTCCGGACGACATCCTATCGCCGGAAACACAAAAAAAAACAACAACGAGGAGACGAAGATGAAGAAACACTTGAACAGAACGGAAAGGAAAGGAAAAGAAAAGAAAAAGGAAGAAAGAAAGGGAGAGAGAAAGTAGGGGGTAAGGGGTTCCGCAATGAAAGGCAGAAGCAGAGGTGTGGAAATTAGTTGCCGGCTCTTTATAAAGCACGACAATTTGACGATTAGTGAATGGGGACACGTTTTAAAGGGTATGAAATGGCCAGCTTTGTTGTCCGTTTTTTTTTTCCCCCTTTTTTGCCGGTTTTCATCATTGTTATGTTGAATTTTATCGCCGAACTTACCAAAATGTCCTCCATTTCGGTTTTTCTTTTATCATTTATAGAAAGGTTTTTTTTTCTTTTTTTGCAAATAAATATAAATATTGTCGGGTGGTAATCAAATATTGATGTCTGAATTCACTAAAAATTAAAAAAAAAATAATTTTCTAAAATGAAAAATACTGAACGCCCAAGCTATTCCCTAAAAAGAACATGCACAAGGAAGAAAATAAAAAGATTCTAAAAAAGTTCTGAAAAATATTAATATTGCTTTGACAACAAATTTAGTATCTCTTTTTAAAATGTAGAGTGAACTTTACTGAAGTTTATGTGAAGTAAAGTACTTACCTTCACAGTTAGCTTATTCATTTTATCCTTTTTGGAATTTGATTTTTTTTATTGCATGCTAAAAGTAATTTTATTTTTGTTTTGCTTCTTTCTTTTTAACCAAATCTATATGACACTTTTTCCCAATAAAAAACACACAAAAAAAATCATCATCAAGTGTGTTACTCAATTGATCGAAGATCAATCTAATTTAATCAGAGATTTTAAATTTAAGTTGTTAGATATGTAACTACGATTTACGAAAAAGTTTTATCGCTTTTGTGATCATATCCGACTCGAATCCAAATTAATTGACACCTAATGTGATGTCTGAATATCAAATGATTTCGATCAAAAAAATCAAAATATCAAATTATTATAGCAAATTTTTTGATAATTTGATTTGATAATACCAATGCTTTTGACATCATGTCCTTAATCTCATTTGTTAGTGTCACATCTCGTTAAAAGCATAGAAATATATTTCTTTCTCAAATTATTTAAGAAATTTTTAAATTTAAAATTTAATCAAATGATATCTTTTTGTTATATTAAAATTGATAATCCGTACTTATAGATTTATCTCTTGATTTTCTCTATGCCACTTACAGTCTTTTGCATTAAAAATTAAAAACATTTCTTATGTTTTTTTTCCCTTTCAATTGGATGAAACTAAGCTTTCTTCATAATACCAATTTTGGGTCCATAATTAAGACATTTCCAATTGTTAAGCTAATTAAAAGAAGTAATCTCAAATTAACAAGAAACGCTAAAACATTTATAAATGAAAAAAAGACAAATGGTGACTCTCTGTATTCTAGCTTAATTTCACAAATCAAGCCAAGAGTTTGGCATATCAATTGGGCAACCTTTTTCTTGTTAATCCCTCCATTCAAAATTTTGTTGTTTATTACTTTTAATTCTTGTTTAGTAAGTGTTCTTATTCAAATAGACCTTGACCACTTAAGATAAATAAAAAACCCTTTTTTTAGGAACAATCTTGTTGGTAAATACGTTAGGATTTGTAAGTTAACATTTTATGATATCGATCTTTTTCTTTGGTGACGATTCATCCAATTTCGCTGGCAAAAGTTCATGTCCTTTTTTGGGTTTGAATGTTAATGCCTAATGTCCTTATTTGAATGCATTGTATGTCGTTTTATGATAACTTTTTTAAAGAATTCATTTATACAATTCAATTACAATTAAACATTCAAATGAAAAAACATGTAAATCCATTAATTTTAATACATCTAATTCAGCTCAAGCATTAGTTCTTAGTTCACGAAAATAACCAAACTGTTTTTCATTAAGGTAACTTTTTGCAGTCAACACACTAACAATGATAAAATAGTAACATCTATTTTTGGTGAATGATGTAACGTAAAGCTTAAATTAAAAAAAGAAAAAAAAAAAGTGGCTAAAACGCAAGACACTCAAGTCTTGACAATATAAGAAATTCAACTCTTCATGTTTTAGAGATTCAATTTTCTCATAATTATAGAATAAAATTCCTACTTATACGTATGATTTCGTAGTAATTATGCATCATGATGTCCCTAATATTATTTTCATATAATTTTAAAAAAATTCAAACTTAATTATTTAAACATGATAGATATATTTATCATTGAAATTAAATGTTTAACTCTACAATCTTTATTTTTATAAATTTT
>JBBYHO010000013.1:1519109-1530936 GCA_038382025.1 Adansonia gregorii
TTGGCTACCTGGATCTTATGCATCACGTTTTAGGACCAGACGATAGCGTAAAACGACCACTTTCGTGGAAAACGAAGGCCTTCATGACCTCCGTTTTGGCTTTAGTCTGAACCCCAAAGAGTATAAAGCAGTTTAAGCGAAAAGTTATATTTGAAATATTTTATATCTAACTTTATTCAATGAGTTAACAATTTTCTCCAAAAAATTATTTCTACCTATGCGATATGTTGGCAAGGCACAGTTAGAATATAAAGGCATGGAAACAATGCCTCAAAAGGAACTTTTAAAGAATTATGATTGAAACTCCTGAAACAGGGATCATCTATAGAATATCCGCATAACTACGAGGATATATCTCAGGAAAGTGCCTCTAACAATGTTAAATTCCGCTAGAAAATGTATATTGAATGTATATACTGAGCAATGCAACAGCCTCGCGCCAAAGATTTTTGCTAAAACCATCTAAAACCTGACATGAATCATCTTCACCAAAGAATATTTCTTCTTATGTAGTTTTTTCCTGGCTATCTTTATTTTCAGTTTTTAGGATTGCTAGACTCAGCACTGGGTGTAGCTGGGGAAGAATTCATCAGACTGGCAGCGATTGCGGCCTTCCAATCTTCTTCTTCCATATCCGAAAGCATTTGCATATCTGTCTTATCCGAAGACAGTAACCGCTCAGGATCCTGTTGAGCCATATTGTTTCTCTGAGGTGGAGCCTGTATTAAGTTGCATGATTTAGTTAACCTCTCAGCATCCTCAGGGGACAGCCGCTGCCCATAACCATTCGAAGCTTCAGAGGATGAACTAGGAGACTCTTTTGGGAAGTTTCCACTCACCAGGAAAATGCTCCAGCCAGATCCTTTTAGTGAGTCCAGATTGGCTGAGAGATATAACTTAGAGAAGCGCTCAGGGGCTGTAGAAAGACTGTCGAAATTATACCATTCTCCATTGACTTTCCTGATACAAAACCAATGTTCATGCAGACGACCAATGAATGCATTTTCCAGCTCAGGGTCAATCTGGGCAGGCTCAGCAAGTGGGCAGTCAAGGGGAATAAGTTGCAAATCCCAGACTTCTAAAGCCTTATAATTACACATCGAAAGAGCAATAACCATGAGCTCCTCTGACTCTCCTCCCCAAAAATCAGGTCTTGGATGCGTCGGCACTAACTGCAGAAGTTGCTAGATTCATTCTTGTATCTTTCCTCTGGGCGCTTAAAGCAATACCCTTGTTGAAAACCATCCCTTTGACCTGATTCCCAAGCACCAAATGGAGTGTAAACTCGTAGTAATATATATTTTTTATGCGTTCATATAATTAATCACAGACTAATAGCAAAAGCAACAGTTTTTAAATGCAAGAACTCAAGGGGCAGAGAGTTACCCAAATAAACTCAGGATCAAAATAGGAGAACTAATGCTTTTGAATTTCCTAAAAGAGGAAAAATGGCTTGCCGTAAATAGTTAGATTGAAGTTAGATGACTGTTAACTGTGCCAAATTCAATAGTGCAGTGAAAAATGCTCAATTTTCTTCGTTGCCGGCGACCTACCTCCGTTAACAAACAAGGGCCAAAAATAAACGTCAAATTGCAAAATATGGGCTTTGGATTAAAGACAGCACAGCAGGCAAGCTAAAATGTATGGGAAAATGACAATTTTATGGAGATGGTCCAATACTCCAATTCTAGCAAAGAACTTTGAGCTTACCTTTGAAAATCTAATCGGCCATTAAATATCGGCCAAAGAAACTGAAAACAAAGACACTGAAGTGAAACTACGGAGCGTCAGATAAAGAACACAACCAGTTCGTCCCTAGCTCAGTGCTTAATCGTCATTTCTCACAAACAAAATGAAGGGAAGTTCATATCGTTCTAGCTTTCGAAGTATCCTCTGAAATCTATTGCTCGGCTCTCTCACCCGTGATCTCGGGTTCAAGTCGTCCAGGCAACTGGAATTTTTCCCTTTCTCCTTTTGAATTGTTTATTTTCGATATGCCGGTTTTGATCAACTAATCAAATACGAAAGTCAATCCGCAAATTACCTACTCTAACAAACACGCTTGACGTTTCCCAACAATGGAGTCGACGTGTCTCCTTTGATTTTGGTGATACAATCGAGAGTTACTCACGGAGGACTACGTTATTTGTGTGTGCGCGTTTTTGTTTTTTCTTTTTTATTTTGAATAAGTGTTTTTAAACTCATTTAATATTTTTATATCATTTAAAATTAAAATATATTTAAAAATTTGAATCTAATAAATTCATTTAATTAGATTGATATTGTTCTAAATTACAATTAAGAAATAAATCACTACCCCATGTTAGCATCTTAAGTCGTATTTTATTTGCATATATTAATTTAAGTATTAGTTCAATTTTTTTATTGTTTAATAATTAAGTTATGTCATTGTGATATGAGATATCCTTTTTTATTTTATTAATAAACATCCTTGTTGATCTCATTGCTAGAAACTTTTTATTTATCAAGTTATTCAATATATTTCCACGTATATTTTTCATACTATTATGTTCAATTATATGCTATCTGCGATCAATTTTTCTTATTTTGTTAACGAATTGTCTTAAAATATTATTTAGTTATTACATTTATGGGATCTAATCTCAACGAGAGGTTCGGACCCCGGAGGCGAGCCCAAGGAGAAGGTCATTGAATCAATCGAGCCCATGGGTCATTCCACGTGCGACACGTGCGAAGAACAGTACCAAATCGGCCCCTCCCGTTCAACGGCCAAACCGAAAAAGGCTGGCTGTTTTATATGCATCTCTCTCTCTCTCTCTCTCTCTCTCTCTCTCTCTCGCTCTCGCATAAGAAGCATCGACATAGCAATTAGCATAGAAAAAGTAAATTAATTTTAAAATAGTAAAACCAAACAAGGCCTTGGATTTGACGATCTCCACAGAAGCTTTCTCTCTTTCTTTTTTTCTTTTTTTTTTCCTTAAAATTTAATAATCGCATTTCTCTTCTCCCACCTTCTAACTCTTTTCTTTCTCTCGCGAAAGATCTTCGATTATCTCCGTCTCATTCATTCGCTTTCTGGTAAATCTCCCAGCAATTTCATCAGCTTTTTATATATTTTTAAAAAATATTTAATTTGATGCATGCTGATTCATATATTGTGATTATTCCTTCTCTCGCTATTTTTTTCTCTTAATGATGATCTGCTTGGTTTGAGAAAATGGAGGGAAAAAAAGAGATTTCAAGTTGAATTTTCTCAGTTTACAATGTTCATATTCAGCTCAAATGTTTGTAAACTAAGAATTCAGAAGAATTAATTCGGAGTTTTTTTTTAAATGGAAAAATCAGAGATCAAAATGTTACTTTCTGTAATCATTGGAAAGCTAAATTAGGTACTTTCTTTATTAATTTCTTATTTTTCTTACTTTTTCCTTGTTTTATTTTACTTGGTATTACTGTTTAAATTATTTTAAGAAAATTGACTTTTTTTTGGGTGTTCATTGCACTGAAATTTGGAGATTTAACTGTTTGGATTTTGATGTAGAGTTTGGAGAAATCAAAGTTTTGAGTGTGAGATGGCTTCGGTAACGTATTCTCCAGCTGCATTTACCAGAATTTCGGCTTCCGATCTTCTTCGGAGCCCCAGTAACGGTGTGAGCGGCATCCCTCTTAAAACCATAGGGAAGGCTGGATTTGCCTTGAAAAGGAGAGATGTAACACTGGCAGCGAAGCTGAGGAAAGTGAAGAAGCATGAATACCCGTGGCCAGCTGATCCGGATCCAAATGTCAAAGGTGGAGTCCTAACTCATCTCTCCCATTTCAAGCCGTTGAAAGAAAAGCAAAAGCCTGTTACTTTGGATTTTGAGAAGCCCCTTGTCGATTTCGAGAAGAAGATTATCGACGTAATTCCTTATTTTTAGTGATTATTGATTTTGTTGATAATAAGATGCTCGTGATTGCTTCAAAATTTTGTGCTTGTTTCAAATGCAGGTGAGGAGGATGGCAAATGAAACTGGTTTGGATTTCAGCGATCAGATTATATCATTGGAGAGTAAATATCAACAGGTTTGAGTATTAAGTTTGAGACGTTGTGATAAATGTTTTTGTTGTTCCCATACAATAATAAAATTTATGAGTTTTACGTTTATATAATTCTCTGAATCAGTATCTATTCAGCCCGTTAATGAGAGTGAAGTTGAATTCTGGAATTTGTTTATGTGGGTTCAACTTAATTATGACAGAACTGAATTTCCAAGCCTGGAAGTTTGTTCTTCATATTGGCCAGTCAAACTTTTTGCTGTTGCACTTGCTAGTTGCCATGGCATTCATTATTGTTTATTTAGAATTTGATTATGGTACTTGACTTTAGTTTTGGATTCAGTCACTTGTTGCTGAGGATGATTGATAATGGAACGATTACATCCTTGCTTGAAATTCTGTATTGTTAAATTCCAAAATCCATAATTCTTCTTTATCTAGAAGTCTGCTGTAAGTCTTATATGTTACTTTACTATTCAATGTTTTGAAAAGGGCAAATCCGCTGTTCATGTGCTTGCAATTGCCAAAAGTTTAACTTACAGTGAAATTTAATCATGATATTTTCTTTCTTAGAATATTTCGTTACTTTTTTGCTATCTATGCATACAACAGAATTTCTTGTTAGAGGTACAAGTAAGAAAAAATAATATAATATGCGATTGTGCATCAAACTTGCTGTTTGCAATGTCCGAGTCTTGTGCTGAGCCATTTGTTAATTATCAAATTTTAAGTGCCCTTTAAGATGTTGATGCCCTGTCAAAGACATTGACATGTCATCATGATGGTGGTTTCCAGTCCGTTCTTCTCACCCTTTCTGTTATTTATTTCAGGCTTTAAAGGACTTATACACACATCTGACCCCTATACAACGTGTGAACATTGCCCGGCACCCAAACAGACCTACATTCCTTGATCATGTCTTTAGCATTACAGATAAGGTTTTGTGGTTACATGCTCTTCAGCTTTCAGATATTTAAATATTGCATATTCTCACCAACATTATCTTTCTCATCCAGTGTTTGGAAGGTGAAGAATTTTCTTAATAAATGTATTTTTTGTATTCCCATATGTCCAGTTTGTGGAACTTCATGGAGATCGAGCTGGGTATGATGATCCAGCTGTTGTTACTGGTATAGGAACCATAGATGCTAGGAGGTACATGTTTATAGGTCACCAAAAGGGCAGAAACACTAAAGAGAATATTATGCGTAACTTTGGAATGCCAACGCCCCATGGGTAAGCTGAATAAAACTTACATATTGCTTGGTACCTTTGAAGGAAGAATCTATGTCACTCATAGCTAATATCTGGAAAATACTAACAGTTACAGGAAGGCTCTACGCATGATGTATTATGCAGATCATCACGGGTTCCCTATAGTTACCTTCATTGACACTCCTGGGGCATATGCAGACCTTAAATCTGAGGAGCTGGGTCAAGTATGAGGACTATTGTATTGTGAAGCTTACCAAATTCACTTTTAATGTTGGCTCAACTGATTTGTGTGCGTTACATTCATGTAGGGTGAAGCTATAGCCCATAATTTGAGGGCCATGTTTGGTCTGAAGGTCCCAATTGTTTCTATTGTTATTGGGGAAGGTGGCTCTGGTGGTGCCTTGGCTATTGGCTGTGCTAATAAGTTGTTAATGTTGGAAAATTCCGTCTTTTATGTTGCCAGGTATTTGAGTTTTTTGATATTGTTTTTATTGAATATTACCCAAATAATGTATGAAATTGCTCTCTGATAAATCTTTCTTTTTTTTCCTTCATTGTACACGGGTAAGATTGTCTATTATTCCTTGTATATTTGGATCATTTTTAGATGCGAGTTCTACATGTTCTGCTATTTCTTTTTCTCTGATTTGATTTTTTTTAATGGCATAGTCCAGAAGCTTGTGCTGCAATTTTGTGGAAGAGTGCCAAAGCCTCTCCGAAGGTTTGAAAATATTTATTGCTTTTGGGCTTATCTTTTAGTACTAGTTTTGTTTGATGATAGAATATTTAAGGTTTTCATCCATGCAGGCAGCTGAGAAGCTGAGGATTACTGCCTCTGAGTTGTGCAAGCTGCAAATTTGTGATGGAATCATTCCTGTAATTAACATTTTTGCTCTCATATCTTCAATGAATTTTTTTTTCCTGGTGCCTTTTTTCTTTGCTTCAGCATTCCTAGTTCTAGGCAGAAAAATATGATAACTTAAACCTCATATAGGCAATTTCATGCACCAAAGTTGACTGCTGAATGACCATTTTGCTACCCTTATTAGCATATTCTTTACAAACAAAAGTCGTATGATTTATGTGTTTCATATCTCTGCCTGATTGTTTGAAAAAAATGCTGTACTAGGTTTTCAAAGAATTTGCATTTGTACAGCTTTAATGGTTGAATATTGCTCCAGATGTGTTGTTTCCTTTAGGAAGTTTTCATGTTAATCTCAATGGTGCCTGACATTTATTTTTACTTTTGATAGGAGCCACTGGGTGGTGCCCATGCAAGTCCAGCTTGGACTTCAGAACAAATAAAAGCCGCAATTAATGAAGCAATGGATGTGAGTTCCGCTAGCAGTTAGTTCTTCGTCAAGAATCATATTGTAATATATTAACAAAAGTTTTTTCTGCAGGAGCTCACAGCAATGAACACAGAAGAGCTACTAAAGCATCGCATACTTAAGTTCAGGAAACTGGGTGGCTTCCAAGAAGGTGTCCCAGTTGATCCCAAAAAGAAGGTCAATATGAAGAAGAAAGAAGACCAGACTGTTTATAGAACCTCAAATGCGGAGTTGGAGGGTGAGGTTGAAAAGCTGAAACAGCAAATCTTGAAAGCCAAGGAATCATCCACCAAGCCTCCAGAGTTGGCTCTGAGGGACATGATAGAAAAATTGAAAAAGGAGGTTGATTGTGAATACTCTGAGGCCATTAAAGCCATGGGATTGAAGGACAGGCTTGAGATGCTGAGAGTAGAAGTTTCAAAAGTAAATTCAAGGGACCAACTTATTAATCCTGTTATAATGGATAAGATTGAAAAGCTTAAAAATGAGTTCAACCAGAGTCTATCAGCAGCGCCAAATTACTCAACCTTCAAATATAAGCTTGACATGTTGAAGGAGCTTTCTAAAGCCAAGAGTCTCTCGGAGGCTGCTACACTGAAGCAGGAAGTTAATAAGAAATTCAATGAAGTCATGAGTCGGCCTGAGATAAATAAGAAGCTTGAAGTGTTGAAGGCTGAGGTTCAAAATGCTGGTTTATCCAGTTTTGCAGATTTAGATCAAGGGCTGAAGGACAAAGTTCTGAATATGAAGAAAGAGATAGAATTGGAAATGATTAATGCTCTCAAATCCTTGGGTTTGGATGTTGAGGTTGTAAAATCTAAGGCAAAATTCCTAGTTGATCAAACTTCACTCTCTCTCTTCAAAAATAAGGTGGATAATTTGAATGAAGAAATTAACAAGAAAATTGAAACTTTTGTCAGTTCATCAGAGTTGAAAAATATGATTGAGTTGTTGAAGCTGGAGATAGCAATGGCAGGAAAGAAACCTGACATTGAATCAAAAAGTAAGATTGAGGCTCTAGCTAAACAGATTAAGCAAAAACTTTCCGAAGCTGTCAGCACTTCAGAATTAAAGGAGAAGCATGAGGAGTTGAAGGTAGAAATTTCTGAAGTCATACAGACTTATGCTGGAACTGATGGAAGTTTGCAAAAGGAAACCAAGTATGAGGAACCTAGACTGGAGATCAATTTGGGTGCAAACCGCAGCTTTGCTTAGTGTATGTAGCTCCTGGCATTATACATTATCTGTTTTTTTTTTTTTGCTTTAATATTCTGATGAATAATCGAGATTCATGACATTAGTTTAGTTAGATGCTTAAGGATATATACCATTTAGAACAAGATTTGGAATAATTATAACTAGTTTAATCTCAAATGCCATTTAGTATTTCTTTTCTGTAACAACTAGGGAAAGAAATGCATATTTCTAAAAAAATGTTTAAATTCATTGGCATTTTTGGTTTCCCTTACGTAATCAATAGCGGCTAGTTGTTACACCTATTAATCATAAATGGACAACTTTTTATTAAAGAGTGGTTAGTATAAAATTTTAATAAATTCCTTAATTCGTTTGATTGATACTATTGACTCTTATTCTTTTGTAATTTCTTGTTATGGTATAGGATTTTGATTCTGTCAGAATATTACTGAGGTAGATGTTATAGAAAGAGAAAGTGTTTGAAGTTTGATTGAAGAACTAGAATGGCATCAACCTGTTTCAGATGAATTTATTCAAACTCCGGACTTGCAGGTGCCACCAAGTCATCCACTGTCACCTGCCCGCCACAGGACACGAGGTTTTGCATCTATGAACACACTATTGGTTATTGCGAATAATTATTGCCAATTCTCTCTTTTTGGTTGGTTTTAAGCTGAATTTCTCCAATTTGAATTAGGGCTGTTAAAAATTTCCCTTCGGATGTTGCTTTCTTTCCTTCTATTTATTGGTAGAATGTGTCTCTTTACCTAGAGACAAAGAACTTTGTATAGCTTGTTTGATCGCTAGGGGAAGCCAATGGCATGCTCCCAAATATGAGGAATAACACTCTCTTTATTTTCCCTGCATTTTCTAATCCCCTGTTTTGATCGATTAGAGGAAAAACCTTCTGTCAGCAGCATAACGATTAAGAAATTTTCTTTTTTTTTTCACATTAAGAAGGCAGCAGTAGTCTGGATAATGGAATGGATAGTAGCTGTTAGGATTTGAATTCCGGATTTGCTAGATTCTAAATTTTAAGGTTGGTTGCTTGAACCAAGTGGCCAAACCCCGAGTTTAAACTTCTATCTTATTATATAATGCTTTTCTGCCAAGTTATTGCGGAACCATGTTTCCATAAGTAGTCTCTGGGAATGCAAGGTGCTTTTCAATGTTTTGTTCCCTTTTGTCCAAGACGTATATTGTAGTCTGTAAGTTGTTTCTGTCTTGTTACCATTTTTAGGTGATATTCCAATCCTTTCTGAGGGTTAATTTGTAGTTCCTTCCTAGATTCAAATTCGCTACGTTGCCCTGATATTCTCTGGTGGTTCAATGCTGTATTTGCTACAGATTTCGTATGCCTCAGATGCTTTCATAGCATGCTATGGTGAGTAAAAAGAAAAAAGGCATGAACCTCTTACAATTTTTGTGGGTTTTCCCTTTTGCTAAAGCCCCACGGCACTCGTTCTGTAAGAAATAGAAACTGCAAATGAGAAAAGTAAATAAAATCTCCGATTTTTTTTATTAGAAATGTCTAAAAGTTGGGTTACTCGATTAAGATCAACGGTTTATATAATATTTGAGAAAATTTAAATAATTATCGGGTTAAAAAATTTGTTTGGATTATAAAGTAATATAAGGTTTGTTTAAAAAATATGGATATGATGACAGTTTTGCTCAAATTTGGTTTGAGCTAGTCCATTATTATTATTATTATTATTATTATTATTATTATAGATGTTTTTTAGGATGGGCACGTCTTTGCATAGGGATTAATGTCTGTAAGTATAAATTTTTGACGATAGGGCATGAACAAATTTTTTTCGTTCAAATTTAAACATTCAGAATATTTAATATGGGATATAGATCACAGTCTGTTTTAACCCATTCTAGCGTGAATGTTCTTTCCAATAAATCAATCCGCTCATAAGTAACGTGGTTAGATCAAACTCCTTTAGTGAAGGGGAACATCTTTTACAATAATTTTATTATAATTAATCAATTAAAATTTAACAATTGTTAAAGACATGCACATGGAAAATGAAATGCTCCCTAACAAAGGAAGTGATGGTGCCATGGTTTGCCAATGGCTTGTTTAACATCTATCACAGATAAATCTCACAATATTTGATGTGATTATATAAATATTATAAGTATATAATCATAAACATACGACGTAAATATATTTTTAAAATTTATATAATACGAATTATTATGTCAAAATTGATATAAATAAAAAATATCTTAAATATGATTATGATATGATAAAATATATAAATATAATTAAAATATACGAATTATTAGATCTCACAATCATATCACATGTGATTAATTTGATTTAATTCAGCACTTATTCTAGTGAAAATAGACATTTGCATGTCAATTTGATAAAGATAAATGCTCGAGGCTCAAATATTGCTATAAAATGATAAACTTTTATATGGTAATTTAATTTTAAGTGAAAAACCTTTTTATATTTAAACCTTCTGGAAAAAAAAAAATCTATGGCCACTTTTGGAATTTTTGGTACTTTAGTTTGAGATTAGAAAGAGAGAGAGGGAGAATTGGTTCCCTCACGGTTCCAGCTTCCAGGTAGTACTTGTGCTCTTTGGAAATTTGGCTTGCACTAAAATTCCTCCTTTTTCTTTTGTCCTTTTTACCAATGCATGCCCTTGACAAAGGCAAATACGTCAAGAGCACGGCAGGTTCCCGATGCTTTCTGGCTCCCCCAAGTCCCCACCAACCAATCCCCTTCCCCTTCATCCCCAAAAGCTCCCATGTTGCTTTCTTTCGTCTGTTTTCACATTGCTTTTCTTCTTTTGAAGATTTTGCTACTGTGAACTCACGTTCTTTGGTTTCTTACTAGCTTAGCCTTAGGTAAGGAAAAAAGAAAGGGGGAAAAAAAAAGAGTACCTTACCTGCGCCACAAATAAAAAAGAATCACGGGCTACCTTAGCCCCTTAATTAATCACCTAACGATAATATTATACATAATATAATTATACGATATAAAAATTTAAAATATATTATAAAATATAATATAATAAAAAATAATACATTATAAATATATGTTAAATTTTATATAAAATAAATTATTAATATATTAAAATTTATATAAATATAAAAATATGAATAAAAAATAAAAAAATATACATAAGATTGCAAGATCTACTTCCCTTCATGGGCTAACATGTTATATCACTAGAATTTGTCTCTCGATACGCTTTGGAAAATTGGATTAAAGTATGAGCATAATGTTTTACGTGAATGTATTATAGATGCAATAATTTAATTTTTTAAGTGAACAAAATTTAAAGTTAAAATTGAACCACTATAATAAAATTATGTAAATATAAGATGAAATAAGATAAGATATAAACATAACATGAGAAAAATAATTAAAATATAATGTAAAAATTCAAACGAATACATAAATATGTCAAATTTTATATAAAATGAACTATCAATGTGTATATATATATATTTAGAGCACTAAAGCACAAATGGTTTAAGTTTAATTGCTTCGACTATCATACTTTAAACGTGGAAAATAAACTTAAAACACGTTTTAGAAATATATTTCCATCAAACTTTGCATAAGTTACTTACTCATATATTCACAAGTTTTGGGAACAAATTATGTTTCCCACACCTTCTAATGCAATGTCCCTATATATATATATATAAAATATAATCACATATTTTTGTTTGCAATATGAAAATCTTTAGTCAATAACAAATCATTCAAAAACAATTAAAGGTAAAACTATCAATCATGAAAAAAGTTTTTCTTTTCTTTTTAACTTCTATTTTTTAATAGAGTAAATTGGTTTATTTTCTTTTATTTTTCCATCTTTGTTGGGTAAATCTATCACATAATCTAATAATGACGAGAAATGATTTAATCTCAATTGACCACTTAAATAACTAATAAGATTGTCAACTGTAAAATCTGTCCAAGGTGAGATTAGGTTTTGAATTAAAAATTTAAAATATAGATTCAATCCAATTAGAATTTAGTCTTTAATTAATAATTATATTCTTAATATTAAAAAAAAATTGGACTTGAA
>JBBYHO010000013.1:1552231-1565175 GCA_038382025.1 Adansonia gregorii
TTAAAGTGGGTTCATAAATTTTATTAGATTTGAAAATTGGATGTGCTTTGTGATTAGACCTATTAATGGGTCAGGTTGGGTTTAAGCATGCTATTAATATTAAATATGCTTGCTTAAGCCTGGCCCGACTTGAAATATGAGCCTCGAGTGCCCTAGCCCATCCATATTTATAAATAGATAGTCCAAGCCTGTTTTAGCCCGTCCATTTTATATTTTTTTATAATTTATTTTTTAAAAATATATTTTTTAAATTTAATCTTTATTAATTTAATAATTTTTTTATTAAGTTTATAAATAAAAATAATTTTACATATATTATATATATGTATTATTTATAAGATAAAAATTACATAATACATTAAATATAAAATAAAATATATAATGTAATCGTAAAATGGGTCGGGTTGGGTTAGGCTCGGGCTTTGAAAGTTGGATCCAAGGCTCGACCAATTTTTAATAGGGCCTAATTTTTTTGTCAAAGCCCATTTTTCGGGCCTAATATGTTTGCCCTAACCCTCCCAAATATCGAGCGGACCTTCAAGCTTGAGCGAGTAGTCCGACCCTTGAGCAAGTCTAGTTGTGACTTTTCAAGAATTTTTTTATATTAGTGATTTAGGCCTTTTTTTACCCATACATATAGTAACTTAGAAAGTTAGGGTGTCAATTGATTTTGGATTTTTTTTATTTTTTTCTATCAAATTTATATTATATGAAGATATGTACCATTTTATATTATGTATAATTAGAAATAAGTGGTCTAAACAAAAGAGTTAATGTTAGCTTTATTAGCTTCAAATTAATCTCTGTTTTAATATAATAATAACCTAAACTAAGTTAACTTCCACTCAATTGTTTTTAACTTAGTATTTTCTTTTAAATTGAAAAATATTTTTAAAAACTACTAAGTTAACTTAGGCTTTTTAATTTCTTAAAAATATATGTTCCAAATGTATATTTATACTTAGAATATTTTTTTAGATATGTTTATGTCAAATTCAAGATAAAGAAAATATTTTACAAAAGATTTTCAATTGATGTATTGATACAATGCATCAAAGTATCGATAGTAAGCTTAAAACCTATATCGATACAATATAATGAATATTGATACTCACCCTATAGCTATCGATACATTACTTAGCAATAGATAGGGTTTGGCTAAGACCCTGGAATGTATCGATACAAATGGCTTTGTATCGATACAACATGATGAGTATCGATAATCAACCTTGATTTATTGATGCAACAGCTTGTAACGGTTATATATTTAAATCATGTATCAATACTCTTGATATTGTATCAATACAACAATACATGTTTGAACGAAAATAAGCATTTATAAAGGCTACAATGGCTCTTCACCAATCTCATTAATGCCCAATATCTATAAATCAATTCCAAGCTATAAATAAAGGTTTCCAACAGTTGAAGAAGCATGAGACACCAAAATTAATCAAGCATTGAACATTAAAAGCTCCAAATCTTAAAATTCTTCATCCTTTTATATTTATACTCTTTCAAGTTTATTTGTATTTCATATAGTTCGTACTCGAATTCCAGCGAACACTTGCCTACTAAAGTTTCTAATTGTTTGTAAACATTTCGTTCATATCACGAAGGGGTTATGAGAAAATTAAGTGAAAACACTTAAGAATTTAAGGTAGAATTCTTAAGGGGATTGAAATGTTCTATCTAAGCCTCAAAGGATAGGGTTGTAAGGTTATACCTTAGTTTTAAAGGTAACAATTTCATTAGTGAATTATAGGAATCACCTTGGCAAGGAAGTGCCAAGAAGAGAAGATGTAGGCTCCGAGTTCAAAGATCAAACCTCTATATATTGATTGTTTGTTTCACTTGCCATTAACTCTTTTTTTACTTTCATTTTATTTCAACTTCTCATAAAAGGTCAATATGTGTTCAAATTTTTA
Organism: Adansonia gregorii; assembly: GCA_038382025.1. Lineage (NCBI taxonomy): Eukaryota > Viridiplantae > Streptophyta > Magnoliopsida > Malvales > Malvaceae > Adansonia > Adansonia gregorii. Next base: position 1,554,160 of record JBBYHO010000013.1, read on the forward strand.
AAAGAACTAAGTCACCTTCATCTTGGTTCAATCATTACTTTGAGCTAACAATTGGCATCAAAGTTTAGTCTCCATTGTAGGTTTCACAACCTTGAGAAAAAATCCTTAATAGCTCAAAGAATGGAAAATGTGAACATAATACTTAAAGCTTCAAGAAGCTTATAAGAATTAAAGAGCCAAGATGAAATATGTCTTATGGCTTTTGAGACAAACGCAAATGCTGTGAAACTTCAAGGCCATTCCATCATGAGACCTCCACTCTTCAATGGTGACAATCACTCATATTGGAAGACAATGATAAAGCTTTTTATATAAGCTAATGACTATGAATTATAGAGGATCATTGTCAATGGACCACTTATTCCTAAGAAGAGGGTTTGAGACATCGTTTTGCCAAAGGAAAAAGATGAATGGGATAAGCAAGATACTAAAATGGCATAATTAAATGCCAAAGCCATGTCTAGATTATTTTTTTGCTCTTAGCATAAGTAAGCACAATAGAGTTTCACTTTATGGCAATGCTAAGCAAGTGTGGGACAAGTTAGCAACCACTTATGAATGAACAAATCAAGTCAAGGGATCCAAAATAAGTATGCTTACACTTAACTATGAATTGTTCAAAATGAAGGAAGATGAGACTGTCAAAAAAATGTTTGATAGGTTTACAAACGTCATTAACGGGTTGAAGACACTTGGAATGTCCTATCCTAATAAAGAGATAATGAAGAAGCTTTTCAATATTCTTTTCAAGTCTTGGGAAGAAAAAATGACAACAATTAAGGAATCCAAGAATCCTAACACACTTTTCTCAAATGAACTCATAGGTTTTCTCCTAACCTATGAGATGAAGATCAAACATGGTCAAGAGCTATCAAAAAAAGGTAAGTGTTGCCTTCAAATCAACAACCAAAAATGATGATGATGCTGATGATGATAATGATAAGGTTGAAAAAAATGAAAAGATGGCCATGTTTACAAAAAGATTCAACAAGTTCATGAGGATGAATAAGACAAAAAGACCTTTTAAAAGAGAAATAGTGAAGGAAGAGTCAAGCAACAAAGAGAATGACCAAATTATTTGCTAGAGTGCAAGAAATCAAGACATATCAAATTTGAGTGTCCAATATGGGAGAAGTAAAACCTAGAAAAACAAAAGAAGAAGGCTATGGTGGCTACACGGAGCAATAATGACACATTCAATAATAATGATAATGAAGTGGCTAACCTTTGTCTCGTGGCTCTTGATAAGTCCAAGGTGTCTTTTAATAGTAATCCCTACTCATTTGATGAGTTACAAGATGCATTTAATGAGTTAGCATTAAAATTTGAAACCATAAATTTTAAATATAGGAAAATGGTTTCTAAACTTAAAGAAAAGAATGAATCAATGAGCATGACAAAAAATAATCTTAAAAAGAAAATATATGGGTTACCGATTAAAATTGATGATCTAACTAAGAAAAATAAGAATTTGCATAATTCATTCTCAAGATTTACATGGCACAACAAAAATTAAATAATATGCTAAAATAACAAAAAGCATTTTTTAATAAAGATGGTTTGGGTTATAATAAGATTGAAAAAGAAATTCACTTTAAGAATTTCTTTGTGAAACAAAACAAATCAATAATGCATCTAGCATATGCACTCATTGCCATAAACTTGGTTATACATTTCATACTAGTTCTTTGAAGGTTATTACTTATTCAGGCAAGCTTATTAGAAGGGCGTGGATTCCTAAGGGAGTTAGGACATCTCAAGATGAGGCTAGTAAAATGAAATGGATTCCAAAAGACATAACAATTATGAATAATAATACTTAAAGACCTAAAAAAATTAGGGTATCTAAGAGCGAAACATGATTTTGTGTTTATAGGAGGAAGAGCATTGCTTGAAGGCGAATTCAACAAAGAAGAATTCTTGGTACCTTGATAGTGGATGCTCAAGACACATGACTAGTGATAAAAGTCAATTTGTGAAACTAAGGCCTAAGGATGGTGGAAATGTTTTTTGATGATAACTAAAATGAACAAATTGAAGACATTGGAACCATTGGTAATAATTCCTAATCTAACATTGAAAATGTTCTATTTGTCAAAGTTCTCAAGCATAACCTTCTTAGTATTAGTTAATTATGTGATAAAGCATGAAAGTTATTTTTGAATCATTGAATTGCCAAGCTATTGATATTAAATCTAATAAAATTATGTTCATAAGACATAGAGAAGGAAACACTTATATTATGCATTTAGATGACTTATCTTATCAAAATGTTTGTTTTGTTACTAATAATGATGACTTATCTTGGTTGTGGCATAGAAGATTAGGACATGTTAGTATGAATGTAATTGCAAAATTATCTAGGAAAGGCCTTGTTGTTGGATAACCAAAATTGAAATTTGATAATGATAGAATATGTGAGCATGTGTTCAAGGAAAACATAGGATAGCTTCATTCAAACCTATTAATTTTGTTTCAAATACACGACGAGCATTACAACTTTTTCATGTTGATCTTATTAGTCCTACTAGGACATTAAGCTTGGGTGGTAAGTAATATGGATTTGTTATTGTGCATGACTACTCTAAATTTACTTGGGTTCTCTGTTTAAGCTTTAAAGATGAAGCCTTAAAAAAATTCGTTACTTAATTATTCAAAATAAAGAAAGGTATTCTATTTCAAGTGTAAGAATTGTTTCTGACAAATTTTGTAATAAAAATGGTATCAGTCATAATTTCTTGGCTCTTAGAACCCCTCAACAAAATAAAAGTTGTTGAGAGGAAAAATAGAACTTGGAAAAAATGGCTAGGACCATGCTTTGTGAAAGTAATTTGCTAAGGTAGTTATAGGCCAAAGCCATTAACACTACTTGCTATATTATAAATAGAGCTACGATTAGGCCAATTTTAAAGCAACTGCATATGAACTTTTTAAGGGAAAAAAGCTTAACATTAGCTATTTTTATCCTTTTGAATACAAATGTTTTGTGTTAAATAATGGAAAGGATAATCTTGGTAAATTTGATTCAAAAAATGATGAAGAAATTTTCCTTGGCTATTCTACAAATTCTAAAGCTTATAGAGTGTTTAATAGTTGTTGAAGAGTCCATACATTTTATAGTTAAAGGTAACTCGATCTTGTGAAAGGTATCTCTTAATAATGATGATGTAGAGATTTACCACAAAAATCAAGTTGAAACATTGCCTAAAGAGCAAGAACAAACAATTCAAGATCAACAAAAAAAAAAGATGAACTGCATGAGACAACTCAAATGAAAAAAAAAGAAATCATCCTAGAGAGTTAACTTATGTCAAAAAAGGTGAGATAATTAGTGATCCAAATCAAGAGGTAAGAACTAGATCTTCTTTTAGGAATACATGCAATTATGTGGCTTTTCTTTCTCCAATTGAACCTAAAAATTTAGATGAGTCCTTAAAAGATTATAGTTGAACATATCTATCCAAAAGGTGTTAAATTAATTTGAAAGGAGTAAAGTTTAGAATTTAATGGAAAAACGTAGAGACTATCCTATTGTAGGTACTAAATGGGTCTTTAAGAAACAAACTTGATGAGCATGAAACCATAGTTAGAAATAAAGCTAAATTAATAGTTACAGGATATAATCAAGGAAAAGGAATTGATTTTGATGAGACTCATACTCCTAAAGCTAGTTTAGAAGCCATTAGGATACTATTAGCCTATGCATGTTTTAATAAGTTCAAGTTATTTCAAATTGATGTCAAAATTGCATTTTGAAATGATTTTATTAATGAAGAAGTTTCTGTTAAGCAACCTTCATGTTTTGAAAATCCTCATTATCTTAATCATGTTTTTGAACTTTTAAAAGCCTTGTGCGATTTAAAGCAAGCTCCTAGAGCGTGGTATAAAAGGCTTTGAAAAATTTTAATTGAAAAAGGTTTTACTAGAGGCAATATTGATGAAATGCTTCTTATAAAAGTCAAAGGCAATGACATTTTGGTAGTACAAGTTTATGTTGATGATATTATTTTTGGTGCCATTAGTAAATCTATCTATTAAGAATTTTCTAAGATAATGCAAGGTAAATTTGAGATTAGATGATAAGAGAATTGACATTCTTTTTGGGACTACAAGTCCAGCAAACAAAAGATGGCATCTTCATCAATCAAGCAAAGTATACAAAGGAGTTACTTAAGAGGTTTAAAATAGATGAAGCAAAGCCTTGCTCCACATGTATGATTACTTCAACAAAGCTTGAGAAAGACAAAATAGATAAATGTGTTGACTCTAAACTTTATAGGTCTATGATAGGATCATCGCTATATTTTACCACAAGTAGACCCAACATAATGTTTTGTGTATGCCTATGTGCTAGATATCAATCATCACCTAGGGAGTCACATTTAGTTGCCATAAGAAGAATCTTTCGATATCTTAGAGACACTCCCAATCTAGGCTTATGGTACCCAAAAAGATCATTTTTTATCTTACATGCTTATTTTGATCCAAATTGGTGGATGTAAAATTGATAGGAAAAGCACTTTCGGCACTTGTCAATTTCTTAGAAATATGTCATCTCTGGCTTTCCAAGAAGCAAAATAGTGTTGCTTTGTCCATAACTGAAGTGGAGTACATATCCGTGGAAAGTTGTTGTGCACAAATCTTGTAAATAAAACAACAAATAAAGGATTTTGGAATTACTATGGATCACATTTCCATTAAATATGACCATACTAGTGCCATTTTTCTCACCAAAAATATGATACAACACTCTAAACTAAGCAAATAAAGATTAGACATCAACTAGATATCATGTGCAAAAGGGTGATATAGTGCTTGAATATGTCGATACCTTATATAAACCTATTGATAGTTTCACCAAACCACTTGAAAAAGATATATTTTGCACAATTAGAAGAGAACTTGGTTTAATGAATGCACCCTGAATTAATGGGTTTGGTAAAATTTTGATACATTACCTCAATATTATGTAAACTATACCTTACTTAGAAAAGCTAGCTTTACTTACCTACTTATTTATAAATGATGCGATTTTTTTTACTATTGATGCTTGAATAATTTTGATTTATGGATGGAATTTGTTTTGTTATTCATGCAAAATGATTTTGATATCAAAACTGTATTCAAATTTGCATTTGCAACATTTTCAATAAGCAATTAAGCCAAACATATGTTTGAATCGATACCATATAAGTAGAAATGACACAATATTAAGCTATATATATTGATACAAGCCAAAAATCATTTCAAGTCTTGAGACTAAGTTCATGGTATCGACATTGAGCCCAAAATTATTCTTTGTATTGATACCTAACTTCAAGTATGGATGCAATGTATTGATATTGCCTAGTTTGTATTGATACAAGCCAAAAAATCATTTCCAATCTCGAGATCGTGCTCTGGTATCGACACAAAACCTATAATTGTTTTTTGTATCAATTCGTAACTCTATGTATCCATGTAAAGTATTGATACTGCCCAATTTGTATCGACACCAATTCCCACATGCATAAACTTATTTTCATCAAGCCTAAGCCATTGTTCATCTAAGTTTCCTTCAACACAATCACTTCTTAATCATAAACTTTATTTAATCTTCATTTCTTCCAAAAATTCTTGGTACATAACAATCATTCATCATAACATTCATAATTATATTTCAAAAATTCACTCTATTAGCACCCAAAACCACTAAAAGTCAAAAATTCCCATTACCTAAACCTTAACCATTTCTTCTTCAAAGCTCTTAAAATTTGTCAATATTTCTTCAAAATTTTCAAATGTTTTTCATTGCTAATCTTTTTCCACTATGCTTATTGTGTTTGGTTTCAAAAATCATTCTAAATATACTTAAGCTTGCCAAAACCTTCTGTTAATCACCTGTTCAACCAAATTCCTTAACAGCCCCTCTATGGCAAACCATCTTGCCTAATTAACTTGCACATAGCACCACCTACTTGCCTCACTCCCTTACGTAACTTAACCACTCTAGTAAACTTTATTCGAACCTACCTTCACTTGGTCTGCTTTATTCCAAATTACTCCAACCACTTCACTGACATTTGTTTTATCCTTCGATCATCTAAACCACTCTCAGATCCTAACCTGCCAATATCTATTCGACAAAATTCTTTAGCCAGCTTAGCATGCTCATGCTCCCTAAAACAAAACAAACCAATATTTTTAAGGTCTCGTCACCCATGCTTCATTTCTTCTGCTCATGAACCACTTCTAACCTAAAATTAATCATTTTTTAATTCATGTTTTCGAGATGCATGGGCAATTGAATGATTTAATACCATCTATATCTACATGCTTATCCAACAATGTTGAGTTTTTGACTTTCTTTTTCTTCGATTCATTGCTTTTCCTTACCTTTAAACTTTTGATGCCTTTAAATACAAATTTTTTCTCTCAATGTTTCGGTTTATGAAAGCTTTGTTCATGCTTCTTTTATTATTGATGATTATAACTACGTAGTTGCTACTTGATTATATTTTTAGGATAAAATCTTATAGTCAACTATGCTTTCATTGCGATCGTATTTGGTTTTCTAAATAAAGCTATAACCAATTAAAGTCCTGTATCCATCGCTTTAAACACTCGAAATAATAAAGCCACCCTTATTTCTCCTATTAATCGCCTCTTTCATCTTATTATTTATCATGTGCTCCATTTTCATAGTACCAAACACACCTTAATCAACAATTTTGACTATTGGTGAATACAAATGATTTAAATTAACAATTATCCAAACCTTGCTTATTTTATCTTTTTTGACCTTATCCTTTGTATTCACTATTATCATGGCCTCTTACATGGCATGGCCTTGAGCTATTATTTCAAAACTCAAGGTCTCATCTTACTTATGACCCTAGGGTCATGGTATCTTTCTTTTGCTATATTAGGTGAAAATCTAGGCGGTTCACTGATGACATTCAAAGAATTAATTTTGTTCCCAAGGCTCATCGATAACCACCTCCACTACTTGTGTAACTGAATGCTCCCTATCCTGATGACCATAATGGTGATTATATGAAGCATGATGCACCTTCTCCACCTTCGGCTCTTGGCATCTTCTCATCTATACCCATGGATGTCCGAACTATGTATGATTCCATTATAGGTCGTCTTGATGCATGAGAATGGTACTTCAATTCTTGGGATCAATGCTTTAATTATATTGATGCTCACTTTTTTATCTTGAGAATATTCACCAAGCATTGATCGAGCAGTTTTATATCTTTTTGACTACCTCTCTTTATGCTTTTTTGCCTATTACTATAGCTTTTAAGGATCCTCTAGTAGATGATACTGAGTCATATGATGCTCGTTTTAGGCTCGCTCATAAGTTTTTAGGATTATTTTTCTTTATTTTAAAAATTTCCATTTCATCAAACATATTTTGATAATTTTGTTGGCCATATCTAATACTTTATTCTTAATGAATTATCTTTGATTTTGCACATTATGATTGAATTTTCTCCATTGCTTTGAATTGATCTTTCTTGTGTTTTAATACAACGAAAGGGAGAGAAATGCTATAAATTTGCTACATATGTTTCTTGTATCTATTGATATGATGATGATATTGCTATGAACTTAGAAAAATGTTGAAGACTGTTTTGAACACAACATAAATGTTGTTTTGAACCGAATAACATGTTGATTAAGTAAATATTAAGCACTTTACATGCTCACATGTTAAGTAAATATTGGCTCATTTAAGGCTTGCTTATAAGTTTTTAGGATTATTTTTCTTTATTTTAAATATTTCCATTTCATCAGACATATTTTAATAATTTTGTTGGCCATATCTAACACTTTATTCTTAATGAATTATCTTTGTTTTTGCACATTATGATTGAATTCTCTCCATTGCTTTAAATGGATCTTTCTTGTGTTTTAATACAACAAAAGAGGAGAGAAATGCTATAAATTTGCTAAATATGTTTCCTGTATCTATTGATATGATGATGATATTGTTATGAACTTAGAAAAATGTTGAAGATTGTTTTGAACACAACATAAATGTTGTTTGAACCAAATAACATGTTGATTAAGTAAATATTAAGCACTTTACATGCTCACATGTTAAGTAAATATTAGCTCATGTTAGGCTTACTTATAAGTTTTTAGGATTATTTTTCTTTATTTTAAATATTTCCATTTCATCAGGCATATTTTGATAATTTTGTTGGCCATATCTAACACTTTATTCTTAATGAATTATCTTTGTTTTTGCACATTATGATTGAATTCTCTCCATTGCTTTAAATTGATCTTTCTTATGCTTTAATACAACAAAAAAGGAGAGAAATGCCATAAATTTGCTACATATGTTTCTTGTATCTATTGATATGATGATGGTATTGTTATGAACTTAGAAAAATGTTAAAGATTGTTTTGAACACAACATAAATGTTGTTTTGAACCAAATAACATGTTGATTAAGTAAATATTAAGCACTTTACATGTTCACATGTTAAGTAAACATTGGCTCATTTTAGGCTTGCTTATAAGTTTTTAGGATTATTTTTCTTTATTTTAAATATTTCCATTTCATCAGACATATTTTGATAATTTTGTTGGCCGTATCTAACACTTTATTCTTAATGAATTATCTTTGATTTTGCACATTATGATTGAATTCTCTTCATTGCTTTCAAATGATCTTTCTTGTGTTTTAATACAACAAAATGGGAGAGAAATGCTACAAATTTTCTAAATATGTTTCCTGTATCTATTGATATGATGATGATACTGTTATGAACTTAGAAAAACGTTGAAGATTGTTTTGAACATAACATAAATGTTATTTTGAACCAAATAACATGTTAATTAAGTAAATATTGAGCACTTTACATGCTCACATGTTATAGCTTGATTTGTGAAAATCATGGACAATATTTTGGATTTAAAATGTTACAGTTTTAAATTCTCTTAACATCACTATTTTCTCAATTTAAAACTTTTGAAACATTGCTTTCATTAAGGGGGTTTTTCATTAAATATTTTAAGGGGAGTCTTTAACAAGCAAATTTATCTCAACTTTTTTATATTAAAAAGAGGGAGATTATTAACTTTATTAGCTTTAAATTAATCTTGATTTTGATATAATAATAACCTAAGCTAAAATAACTTGTACCCAGTTATTTCCAACTTAGTATTTTCCTTCAAATTGAAAAATATTTTTGAAAAATACTAAGTTATTCTATACCTCCCATTTTCTTAAAAATATGTTTTCCAAATGTATATTTATACTTAAAACATTTTTTAAATATGTTTAAGTTAAATTCAAGCTAAGAAAAATCATTTTACAAAGGATAATCAATTGATGTATTGATACAATGCATTAAAGTATTGATATTAAGCTTAAAACCCTTAAATGTATCAATACACATCATCATGTATAGATACAATATAGTAACTATCCATACTTACCCCATAAGTATCAATACAATGCTTAGCAGTAGCTAGGGTTTGGCTGAAGCCCTTGAATGTGTCAATACAAATGGCTTTGTATCGATACAACATGATAAATATCGATACTCAACCTTGATGTATCAATATAACACCTTGTAACGGTTATATTTTTAAATTCATGTATCAACATTCTTCATATCGACACAGCAACATGGGTTTGAACAAAAAATAAGCATTTATGAAGGCCACAACGACTCTCCACCAACCTTATTAATGCCTAACATCTATAAATCAATTCCAAAACTATAACAAAAGGTTTCCAACAACTGAAGGAGCATGAGATATCAAGATTAATCAAGCATTGAACATCAAAAGCTCCAAAATCTTCAAAATCTTCATTCTTCTTGTATTTATACTCTTTCAAGTTTATTTGTATCTCATTGATTTTGTACTTAAATTCAAGCAAATACTTACCTACTGGAGGCCTAATTGTTTGAAAACACTTGATTCATATCACAAAGCAGTTGTGTGAAATTTGAGTGAAAACACTTAAGAATTTGAGGTATAGTTCTTAAAGGGATTAAAAAATTCTATGTAAGCCTCAAAAGACAGAGTTGTAAGGTTATAACTTAGCCTCAAAAGTAATAACTTCATTAGTGAATTATGGGAATCACCTTGGGTAGGAAGTGCCAAGAAGAAAGGACATAGGTTCCGAGTTCAAGGACTGAATCTTTATCTATTGACTATTTGTTTCACTAACTCTTAACTCCTTTTTTACTTTCATTTTATTTCAACTTCTTATAAAAAGTCAATTCATGATCAAATTTTTAAAAGAACCAATTCACCCTCTCTTGGTTCAATTATTACTTTGAGCTAATAGTTATGAAGAGAGTTAATAAGTTAGGGCATATTGTTATAATAATCACTAATAAAAAAACACTTATTTCTTTAACGCAAAATATTTAATAAGTAATGATAAACATAACTTTATGCATGTTTTAGTGTTAAAATTAAGACTTACCATAAATGTTTATAACTTATTTATAATGGCTTTTGGTATGAAAATAGTCTCATTTTTTATTATTTATATATGATTTTTCGTTTATTACGGAATTATATAACTTTTTATATTTTATAAATTTTTAATATATTATTTAGAATTGTTAATTAATTTTAATTTGCTAATAACTTAAAATGAAACTTATGTCCGATAAAAATCAAATAAATTATCACATTGTATGTACCATTATTTTTATTTTTTAAATATAATGTTATTTTCCTATTATGTTAATTAATATCCAAAATTGTTCTATTAACAAGCTCCTAAATTAAAAAAAATGATAACAAAAATATATTCATGTAATTTAGAGGAATTAAGGAATATTTAAGTTAAAATATAAATGAATTACATAAAAAAAATTATGAATCCATTGGATCTTATAATGACCTTATTTCAAAATAACGTTTAAATATAAATTATATTTTATCTTCCAGTTTTTGAATGAACTTTGAATTGCTTAGTTTAATTATCACTTCTCCTTCTAATAAATATACTTATTTGTTGATTTAATACTAGTTGTGATGATATTA
>JBBYHO010000013.1:1613007-1623633 GCA_038382025.1 Adansonia gregorii
CCTTGTGTTTCCTTTGCTTGCTGCTACCCTTTATTTTTTGACCAAACCCTGAAAACCCTCTTTTCGTTTTTCCACATTGCTTTCCCTTTTAGGCTCAAATTCTTGAGCATTTGTACTAAACCCCAAATTGAACAAGAAGGTCCATTTTTGATCAAATCTCTGGTTTAGTACCCCAGAATAGTTAGCTGTTTTTTTTTTCCCAAAATTTCTCTTTATATAATAAGTAGATATTTACTTTCTGATTTGGGAAAAGAGAAATTAAAATCCTTTTCTTTGAGTGAAGGGTTCATGGATCAACAAATATGAGTCAAATGTCTATGTGTTTTAACATGCATATACATATATCAGAAGAAAATGTTAATGGTAATTAGAACAGGAGAGGATTTTAAGTTTTAACTCAAAGGAGACATAGGTGATGGATCAATAATGTATTGATTCAACTAATTTTTGAAGAGAAAATTTTGAGTCGACTTTCTTTGATTTCGGCCAAAAGAAGTGATCAGTTATGTGGAATTATATTCCAGTTGTTATAGGATAAATTGACATATATGAATACAATTTCAATTTGGCCAATACTGAAACCATAATCAGTGAATTATGTGCCTAATTATGATAAAAACAGTGACATATATCCTGTTGATGGTGAGTTTTGGGTTCAATAATGTGACAAAATTGAAGATGAACAGCAATTATACATTCAGATACGCCAGTGTGCATGGCTCCTGCGCGTATATTTATATGTAAAAATTGAAATGCTCTGTTGAAAAGTGGAGTCAACATCTTTGAACAAGAATATGCTCACTGCCAATTACTCATTTCAATGACAAATACTAACGTATCCCTCCTTTGTTTCAGTATTTTCCTCTTTCCTTTTCAGTTTTTCTCTTTATTCACAATTATTCATCAATAAATATCCCTTAAAACCTTACCAACTGTCCTTCTTGTTCATATATCAGAAATTCCTTCCTTACTTTCTCTCAAAAATTATTTCCATCTTTTCTCGAAGTTCTGATGTCATCAAGAAGAACAAGCAAGCGAGTGAGTTTCAGTCCCGACGTCAATGGAAGGCCAACAATGTTTCTGAAAGAAGGGGGCAGTGGCCGAACGAGAGGTAACAGCAGAAAAAGGGTTGTTATTGGGATTTTTAGGTTTAGGCTCGTCAAAAGCTCATCAAGATTTTCACCAGCAAGACTGTTGAGGCGTGTTGGAGCTAAGGTTGCACGTGCTTTGCGTTTTGAATCCGTTTCAAGGAACTCTTCGCATAAGGTTTCTTCTTTTTCTTCTTCCAATCTGCCAAGGTCACGATCACTGGCGGAACCTATTGACTCCCATCGTGCTGAAGCTATAGAAGATTGCATCGAGTTCTTAAATTCTTCTTCGTCTTTGTCAAGATCAAACTCGGTTTCTACATGTTCTTCCTAGTAAATTGCGGTTCTGGGAAACAAAATATATGTAAATGAAAGGAAAAACAGAAGGGATTCTACATAATACTTTGACCATTTAATTTCCAATACTACATGTAAAAATACACATCCAGAAAGCAAATTGAATTTTACAAAGTTTCTATTGGTTAACTACATGAACTTTATATAATATTTTAATTAATTATGCCATTGCCTGATTTCACTTGACAATTTGATAGTGATTAAGGGAGAGATCTTACAAACGATCATTTACGATCACGGGTTTAGCTCTAAAATGCATTTAGTCGAAAAATGGTTCTAAATGCTTGCTGACTGTTTTGTGAATTTCGAGTAAACTCTATTAGTTTCGCAAAATGAAATTCACTGATTAACATATTATCGGTTTAGCTCAATGGTTTAAGAGTAAAATTTTGACTAGAAATGTTAAACTTTGAATACTTTCTATCAAAAAAGTGAGGGGCGAGGACTAATGAACTCTTACAAATTAAAGTACTAATAGTTTGGAACAAAATGCAACGGATAGAGTGATTAATCCGATGGTGCTTAAGAAAATAGCACGGTAAGCGGGTAATTCACACCGATCATTTAAATAAAGCCTAATTAAATGAATGATTGTTTGAGCAACAGACAGATCCTTACGAAAGAAAGAGCACTCCACTCCCTTTTCTTGGAATAAAAGGAAAGAATAGCTAGTATGAAACAAAGACCAGTAAGCATTGTCTCGCCATTCATAGCTAAATATCGCAATCGATTTATATATTTCTTAGATGTCCATCCGTTTAGTACAAGCAAGAGCAAAATCAAGAATCCAAAGAAAGCTTTTCAAGTTCTCGGATACCTTGACTGGCAGCTTTCTTCATTTCAAGAGCTCTCTTATAAGGAGGGGCAATCGGGGGCTGGACAGGATCCAAGCACTGATACGTTCCATCGGCAACTTTCTATAGTGGATATGAACGGTCAGAGTCATACCCATTTAGGTCCCCGCAAGCTAAAAACGGGATATAAACCTTGTTTGGCCCTTCTAACCATCCGCTACTGCAATCTTCCAAAGGGAAAACGGGAACATAGTGCTATACATCTTTTATAAAAGAGAGAGAATTATCCAAGTATCACAAAATCATTACAACTAGTGTGGATTTCAAACAAGTAGGAAACTTTCCAACAATGATGTTTACTCACCTTGATCATCTGCACCTGAGGGACTGCCCACCATTGCCAGGAGGCGATGCAAGTCTTTTGGATTGAATCCTTCAGGAGGTGAATAATTCTCACAAACTGCAAATGCCTCTGCGTAACAAATAAGACAATTATTAGCCACACACAACAAGAAATAAAGCAAAAAAACTGTCTACTACTTCAGATATTGCCGTTAAGCAATAAATCCAAAGACGGTAAGAACTGGACAAAACATATAATGTTTATATATTCTCCAGTTTATACAAGGAAAAATAGATCATTCCACAGATTTCCATTGAAATGAATAAGCCAATGCCTCAGGTTCACGGAAAAGAGAAAAACAAATGTTGCTAAACAAACAAGTTAAAAAATGCAGGGAAGAAACAGTCTGCAGATTCTAAGAAAAATATGATCCAAAAAAGTAAATATTCTAAGGAAAAAAAGGACAAGGAAATGGAGAATAAATCAAGTGTGCTGCCAAGGAAAAGTAGACCTATATTTATACATGTTACTTTTACCTATGCTGGAGTTTCTGCTGCTTTTTGGTTCTGCAAAAGTCACTACAGGGAAAAATAATTTCAGCTGCAAGAATGAAGCAAAAAGTAAATGCGTCATGAAAGAGCATTTATCCATTTAAGGAGTTGTTTATTGTAAAAAGCTCTATCGTTATATCTTACAAGCTCAGATTCCCAAGTTGAGAGTTTTTAGAATTTAATTTACCTGGCAATAAAGAAGACTAATATCTTTTCCACGAAATATTTTTGCAATAAATTTTCAGCCTTGTCTAAGTACATGAGTAACAATAGTTAAACCCTACATGAATATGCACAATGATAAGAATAAATTGGCAAATTCGGGAAAAAAGAAAGCATAAGATGTAAAATAGAGTAGGATTATAATATTTAGGTTTCATCGCTGGCATTATCAGAATTCACATCCATAAGCATCACACAATCCAAAATTATTCACAAATCTAAGTTTCTTGTTATAGAAACAGGCTAATACTGAAGAAATTAGAACACTTACGGCAAGTATGAGTTGGGACTGAACAAATTCATCCATGTCATGAAGACCAGTAACTGAAAATCCAGAGGGAAAAAAGCAAAATTAAGCTTATGGGGGCAAAAAGTAAACAACTACAATGCTATAGACCATAGACAGAAAAGTTGAAAACCATAAATATTGTTTTACCATCAGGCGCACCATCACACACAACAAGGTCGGCCTTACAACCACCGAAATGTCTCATGACCTGCAAATTGCACAAATAAATAACAAATGGCAGCATATGTACGCATTAAACAAACAAAATAAGGTCAAACAAATTAAACCTTAGCTCCAAACAAGTAAAACATATATATCCACCATCCATATTTTCTAACTCCCTCATGGTGATAAGCACAAGCAGGCATTGAGTCATCATACATTACGCAGTGGATCAAGGTTGACATTTATAGAGGACAAAGCTAGTGATTCAGATCCACCAAAACAACACGCAAAGTAGCTCTTGAGTAAAACAAAGAATGCCTTGCCTATAACAATTGGTTCCCTGTTCCTAAATGCTTTTATCATTAAGGCAATCAGCTAACATGCTACCATCCGATAAAAAATAAACACACAATACAGGAATGGCAAATTTCTAATTCTCATAAACTGAAAGACTCATTACAAAGAATTCAAGTAAAGAAAAAAATGCATCCTCACCACTTCAGCTGTTCGGGCATTGGTTATATCACCCTGCACTTGGATTACACCTTTGTGATAGAAGTTCTTTTTGAAAGGATAAAGAAACGTTGCAAACCAGTAAAACAGGATATAATAAAGAGGTGGCGGAGAGGAAGATTGGAGCAGTCCCTGGAAGACAAGTACGGTGGCAGGCGATAGTAATGAAGGTGATAGGTAGCTGAGATGGTGAAGGTTACGATGATTTTAGGAAAATTTATAGAGAATTCTTTACAGTGATAAGTTTGCCAGAAGATGCCAAAACTAAGCTCTCAAAAAAAAATTTTCCCTTCATGAAACTTTGAAATTTCTATTTATAGCCTCTCCCTAGGCAAGTTACAAGAGTAGTAGTGAGTTTATATGGAAGTTACCTAAGTAATGAGTTGATATGAAAGTTACCAAAATAGTGGGTTGAGGTGATTATGGGAAGTTATTCCTTGAGGGATGTTTCGGTAACATAGAGTGGACATTGGTTACGTGACAGCACGCTTAAGAATGTACTGACTATGCAACAAAAGAAAGAGAAGGTAGCAATGGTATTCCAGAGAAAGGTTAAGAACAATAATTCTTAACAATTTTCATATCTGAGCCTCCAAGCCATACTCTCCAAGACATCCCAAGTATGAAGAAAACCCAAGAGTCCTACCAACCTTTCGGGGTTAACTACACGGTCATTATTGCATAGAACCAGCCGTGTTAAATAATAACACTTCACCAAAGAGTGTTGCACTAAAGTACTTCTGCCAAAATACTTATACCAAAGTACTTGTGCCAGACTACTTGTTCTAAAGTACTCTGCTAGAGTACTTGTGCCAAGGTATCTGTGTCAAAATACCTGTTCCAAAGCACTTCTGCTAGAATACTTGTGCTAAGAGGAACAACACTTCTGCTAGAGTACTTGTGCTGAGGTACCTGTGTAAAAGTACATGTTTCCAAAGCACTTCTGCTAAAGTACTTGCGCTAAGGTACTTGCGCTAAGGTACCTGTATTGTATGTCATTAACCGAAAATAACCATCTACAACCTTCAATTGGAGCCATTGGCTGCAAATCAATGGCTACAATTAAAGGAAGATCACCATCTCTGCAAGTTATGGTAAAGCTTTCCATTGTCATCACAGAAGGTAGCATAATAAAGACGACGGGCCTCATATGCAAGACCAGACAAACAAGATGGATGCATTGGCATAAATTCATATGTAAAGTAATCAAACGTTTGAATGCATATAAAAAGTAACACGAAAGCGCAAAAAAAAATTACTTTGAAGCAGGCGACTGCTTCTCTGGAAGATTGAACTTACAACTCAAAACCTGTCACATAACAAGCAAGCTAGTTAACAAGGAAAAAACTAGTTAAGGTAGCTAAGTTGGGTATCAGCTATATCATCAAATTAGTACAAACCTGACTCCAGCTACATGGGGCAGCACATAAATCTACCACACGCTTCACTCCTATAAATCAAATCATAAATAAAACAATGGATAGGATCAATTTTAAGGCATTTATTTATTTTTAAAAATATCATATTATGTAGTATATGTTTGAAAATTTAACCTTCAAAGATGTTGAATTCTTCATCTATCTGAAGAAGCTTGAAGGCACTTCGAGCACGCCAGCCTTCTTCTTTTGCCTTCCGATAGTAAATATCCTGCAAATCAAACAGCTTAGAATTGTAAAACAAAAATCACCAAATATCCGAATAAAGAAATTCGTTGTATTGAAAACAAAAGCTCACCCTCTTATCCCTGGAAGCTTTACCCATGATGTCAAAAGTCTGATTCTTTTTCTACCAAAACAAATTTCCAGGGAAAAAGTTGATAAAGATTGGTTAGAAACAGAAAAGGCAAGCGCATGGAGCAGGAGGAGGAGGAGGAGGAGGAGACTTTTATTCTAAAACCCAGCCTCCGCGACCCGAGGGGTTCCGGATTGAAAGGAGTTATTAAAATGTCTATTAAGTCGGACCGAAATGCAATCAAAATCTATCCCGCTTAGCCTTTTGTTTGTTTAAAAAAGTATTATTAATATTTTATTTTCTAAAAAATTAAAATTTTATTAATTAAATAATATCACTCCCATAAAATTTCTATTTAAAACCTGACACAAGACCCAGGCCACATGCCTGATTGGCCACGAGTCGAGACTTTACCAGGTAATTTTATTAATATATTTATATCATATATATATATATATTATTATATCATAATTAAATTTAAAATATTTTATATTTTAATAATTTTTTATATTAATAATTTATATTATATTAATTTTAAAATATATTTATATTTATATTATATTCGCTTTGTTTCTTCGTGCATTATTATTTGCATGTCAAATCCACTTTTAACTTTATTTTTGGAGAATTTTCAGATTAGAGTCTATTATTTTAAAGTGCATTATATGATCCAATCAGCTAGAACCGAATTGGTGGGCAATAGGAACAGACCTCCCCCAGTTGCTCGGTTAAAACTGGCCCAAATCCAGATTCACGTAGAATGTAGCCTAAGTTAGGAGCCTTAAAATTTCCAACTAACATCTTGATTGGCATTGTATCACAAGCTCAGGTTCGATTTTATCAAATATAACAAGGAAAACTGCATACAAAGACGTTTCAAACCATATTTTAGAGGGGTGGGGGGGGGAAGCGCCAATGGAGATGCACTTCATTACTACAGTCTATAGTCGTATGAAAAACAAAGAGACTTAAAAATCTCAAGTTCGGAGCCTGATTGATCTATGAAGGATACAAAAGCTCAAGAATGCGGATTCCATTGAAGGCATTACCAACATACGCTCCCAGCTTTTCTCATGACTGGAAGCCATGATGATATATTCAGCTTCAACTGGCAGCTGGGACGGTTGCTACTGGCTTTGCATCCTCAGCTTTCTCGTGTTCTTTGTTTAGCATCTGAAAACCAAAATTTGTCAGTCAAAACATCAGCCAGATGCTCCAGCATGGTTTTAATATAACACGGAAATCAGGAATGAGTTTCTCACCTTGTTATTGATCAAGTTATGGAGTGCAATGACACTTCGAATGAGAGATGACAGATATATAACCAACATCATATCATTTGTTTTTACTGCACAATAAACGGAGAATGTGGATCAAAACTTCAAAAGTCGAACAAATATCCCATCTAATCTGAAAGAACATGAGCATTTTCAGCCATTTTGGAAATGCGTGGTTAATTGTGTATTACCTGCAAAAGCCTTGATTAATTCATTTACGTTTAGGTTTGGCAGCAAGTTGAAAATGTCCTGCAGTTTTAACATGGTAGACAACAAGTAAGACAGACATTAACCAGAATACATTCACAATTATATACTCTTGTCTACATTCAGGATGAGGTATAATCAGGTAAGCAATGTCCAATGGAAATTTCTACAACCAAATATTAAAAACTTAAAAATTCATAACAGCAAAATGCCTTTAACTTCATTTTCAACTTTCACTTAACTCACTTTACCTGTAAATGGTAAAGTATTTCATGATTCAGAGGAAGCTTCTCATCAATAACAAGGTCAAGGTAAGCACGTATCTCTCGTAACCTTGCATCCAAACCTTTCAAAGCTGTGAGTTTTCCAGTGACCTGCAGAAAAGACCAAGGTATATATACACTCCCTTACTCATTGTTCAAATAAAGCTTCAACTTTCCACGAAACTAAAAGCTTTAATTATACAGTTAATTAGATCTGAGAATAAAATAAAACAAAATCAAGAAGAAAGAAGGAACGAAACCTCAGTTGCAAGTGTACTAATGGTTGTATCCTTTACATCCCTAAGCAAGTGTTCCACTCCTGTGTACGGGTGAAAAGGGAGTAATAAGTAACCAAATTAATGGTCATCTAATTCAATCAACCATCATCTCAACCACAAGGGTAATATCCTGAAAATAGAACACCAAATTTAATAAAATGACATACCAATCTCCTCAACCTCGTGAGCAGCAATTTCTGAAGGAACATGAACAAAAACCTTTTGGCTCTTTTGAGTAGCATTCTGCAACATTACTGGCATATTAGCTCAAATGCTCATAAAGTATGAAAAAAAGGTGGCAGCTTCTTTGAAAAGATTATTGTTAGTTGCAGTCCCACTTAACATCCAAAGGGATGCCGGTCTGCGTCAACAGTTAAGCCCCTTTGTTCCACAAAAGAAAAAAAAATGATGCATCCAAATTGTTCTTACCTCCTTAACCTCTTCAACATCATAGTAGGCCTTAGTGGGTATCCCTAACTCCTTAGGTTGGACATCAATAATCACCAAGACAGGATTTGGGACATAGCTGCAGCGCCAAAAGCAGTCAATTAATAAAACGAACTCCAACAATGAAGAGGAAAAAAAACTGTATAATAAATGACAGCTAATAGAATCTTACTTGTGGAATAATCTGTGAATGTCTAGATCGTTTTCCCGTAATTTTGGGCCAGTACTGTACCAACCAACAACATGCTCCTTGGCTGCAACAGATATCACAGGTTCAAATCAACCAGAGATAAAGAATATCACTTACCCCAGCCAAAAGAAGAAAGGAGAGATAAATAATAAATTAAAATTGTCATCATTATATGCTCTAAGTTGAGAAAAGAATTACCATTAATCCTTTTGAACATTGAAAACATTGATTCATGGTAGTTGTGGTCAAGGAACCATATACTCGGGTCCTTATCATCTTCCTCAAAAGGCACTGAAAATTCAACATTATACTATTTAGACATGATAATGACAATAATGGCGAATCAAGTCGTAATACAAGCCCAATATTAAGAAACCAAAACATAAATGCAAGGGGTTGGTCAGAGCATTTAATCAAATGCTTCTCTAATTGCGACAAATTCAACAACATACACTTCTGTGTTCATTTGAAGAACTTGAAGCAAAAAAAAAAAAAAGGAACTTTAGGTCAAGGAACTAAAAAATTGCCTTGAATTCAAACTCAACAGTCTAAACTAAAAACCCTAAAACCCAAAATTTACTCTAAATAACCAAAAATAACAACCAGAATTCAACTCAAACGTCAATTCAATCAGCGATCGACCAAAGATAAGAACGCAAGATTTAACAAAACAGCATTATCAAATCATCAATCAAAACAAATCAGATCTAGAAAGAATTTCCAAGAAATCAAAGAAGGAAAAACTAAAGAAAATGAAGGCCGGCGACCTGCGTAGCTGTTGGTGACGTCAACGGTGCCTTTGAAGGATGTGCCAAGAAGGACTCCGACAACGCGCCTGCGAGTGTCTTTAGCGACGCGATTGTAGTTGTCGACGATGCTGAGAAGAACCAAAGGATGGACTATCACCTTCTCAATCGGCCGAGACGATATTTGCTGAGTTTTTATAACGTCCATTTTTTAGCTTTGTATTTTACCCCTTTTTCTTCCCCTTTGATTTATCTCTGCCACAGTCCAAGCCTTTTCTTCTTGGTTTGCTTTGCTCTGCTTGCCTTGGTGGCTGCCTTCGTTTCCTATATTCACGCCGTTTCTTGCCGCAAGCGAAACTAGACCAAAGCAAACACCTTATTTGTACCTAAAGTGCTCTTTTTCTCAGTTTATTATTATTTTTCCTCGTGGCATCAACTTTTTCATTTTCAATGCATTTCAAGGTTAGCTTTAGCCTGCGCTTTGGATTATTTAGTCGACTCGATTAATAATCAAATCGATTATTATTAATTAATTTAATTAAGTTCATTAATTCTTTAATCATTAATTGAATCAATTTAGTAATTTCAGTGAGTAATTAATTTGGCTATTTAACCTTTTTTAAATACATTAATTTGTATATAAGACCACATTTGGCGTCGAGATGGACAGGGAGTACGCGAGAAGAGTACGAGGCTTGCGATGGAAAGAGAAGACAGACAGGAGAGAGGAACACGAGGCACTCTAGGTAGCCGAGAAAAAGAAGGATTATGCTTAATTGTTTAATTATTGGATAAAAAATAGATAATTTAGTTTGATTTTGAATATTAAAATTTAATTATTTAAATAAATGATCTGAATTATTTAGGTATTAAATAACATTTAATCTTAATTTTAAAAATTAATGAATTGATAAAAATATTTTTATTTATACTTATCCCATGTGTTGTCTCACGTGTGTAAATGCTCATGTCTATAAAGTTTACAGGGTCCTAACATGTACATTGTTATATTGTATTTATGATATAATATTTTTATTGAATTTAAAAAATAATGTATTAATTATATTTTAAGATATATCACTTTAATTAATATTATTCGATATTGATTAATAACTTTTAGTTTTTTAATATTACCGGTATGGTATGAACTAACTTATTTATCTTT